>PVKE010009515.1:0-44628 GCA_004027555.1 Craseonycteris thonglongyai
AAAATTGAGCCAATATTTCTTTACTTCTTTTTCTCCCTCATTCACCTTCTCTCCGTTCTTTCTGGGATTATATGCATGTTGGACTGCTTGGTGCTGCTACAGAAGTCATGGGGGCTCTGTCCGCTTATAGCTGTCTTTATTCTCTTTGTGTCTCATTTGAATAATTTCTGTTAAACTGTCTTCAAGTTTGGTGTTTATGTGTTGTTTTCTATACCATCTTCTGATAATCCCCTCTAAGAGTTTTTAAACTTAAGGTAATTGTACTTTTCAGTTCCAGGTTGACTTTTTAAAAAAGTTTCCATATCTTGCCTAAAAGTCTACCATTATTTATATCTTTTTCTGCAGTTATTTAAGATACTTATCATGGTTATTTTAAAATTACTGTTCTCTCATTCCATTATGGGTAATAGGTAGATCTGTTTCTACTGATTGTTTATTTTTCTTTTCATATTTCCCCTTTCTTCACATGTGTAGTAGTTTTTGACTGTATAGTGGAGGATGTAGCTACTTTTTATTATATGCTGGATATTGTGGATAACTTTTTATAGTGGATCAGTTATCTTCCTCTGAATAGTGTTGAGTTTGTTCCAGCAGGCAGTTAAATGAATGAATGGTGAATCACTTTGATTTTGTGAAGGTGCTGTTTAGGCTCTGTGTAAGAATGAGTATATTTTAGTTTTTTCCTTAGTCCTGGGCCATAGCCCTTAGTCTTGGGAAGTGATCTTAACTACTAAGGAATGGAATTTCTGAGATTTCAATGGAAAGCTTGAAGTGCTTATCAAGCCTCTGACTTTGTGGGACTTGAATGACAATGTCTGTTTCCCTTGCATTGGCAGCTGCTGAGAGAACAATTCAGCTCTTTCAACGAATGTCCTGGGCTTTTTGGAGTTTCTCCTCATCCATATTACATTCAGGGTTCACTCTATGACTTTAGGAATGTTTATATACAATGTCGGGGCTCCCCCTCGTGAGTTCCCCTTTTCTAGATTACTCTTCCCAGGCTTCAGCCTTCTGGAAACCGTGAAATCTGACTGTGGCTTTTTACCTCAATGTTTGCTACTTCCTGCTTGAGCTCTATCACCTGTATCCCCTGAGAACTTGACAAGCCCTTAAGGGAGAGGTAAGATAAAAATGTGTATTTTACCCAGTGTGGGCTCCTGTCTTCGAAGGCTGTTTACCCTCTAGTTCTGCCTGCTTTAGTCTCAAGTGTCGTCAGCATTAGTTTTAAAATATTTTGTCTAGACTTTATAGTTGTTTTGTCCAGGAGGGTTAATCTGAGAGAAGGTGCTCTACCATTACTGAGAACCAAATCTCTTCACTTATTTTATGTAGCATTCCATTGAGGGAGAAGTTCCTATTTTCATTTTATTAATGTGAAACCTGAATATTAGAACATTTAAGTCACATACTTTGCCTGTGGCAGAGCCAGCAACTGGTCCTGGGAATTTCTGACTCCAATCTTGTGCCTGCCACATTATATTACATTGTTTCTATGGGAAATTTGTAGGGGAGAGAGAGAGAGAGAGAGAGAGAGAGAGAGAGAGAGAGAGAGAGATACACCAGGAAAGACTTTTCAGAGCTTTTTTTCTTTTGCTTTCATCCAGTGGCTCCTTTCTTCTTCCTTTTTCATGCAGTTTGCTTTACTATCTCATCTTTCTATGAAGTTCATGAGCTGATGAGGTGTTCACATTTCTGTATGACCTTGGATCCATTGCTCTCCTCTGGACCTTAGTTCCCCATCTATAAATAAGGATGATTTGGGGGGAGGGTTACTATTCTATGATTAGAATGGATTGGGTCAATATTGCATCTATAATATTGGGAAGTATGAATACTAGCTTTTGGCAAGGATGGGAGTCTAACATGATATATTAATATGTTAACATTAATTTGGGGGGCACTCATTTCTTTTTCTTCTACTAAAACAGTTTCCCACAGTGGGTGGACCAAGAATGTAGCTGGTGAAGCTCTGGTGATGAGCCGAGGTGTGTTGAGGGTCGACCATATTCCTTTTTTGGCAGAACTCACAATTCAGGTAACATGGCTACGCCACTGTGGCTAGTTCACCGTTTATTCCATCAGCTTTTTTGAAGCCTCACACACCATAGCAGCTGGAAAATCACAGCATGTTCAGCACCAACTCTTGCTTACCAATGAGCGTCTGAAAGTGGGGAGGAGTATGTGTTTATCCTGGGCAAGCAGTGCCCCAGGGGGACCCTGAAGCACTGTCTTCAGATATCTGAAGGACTGTCTCAGGGAAGAAGAATTAGATTTGTTTTCGGCATCCCATGGGGAAGACAGACACAGGAATAGTTGTGATAAGGGACATGGAGACCAGGGTAGTATTCATTGATATTGCAGGCACTGTGATAGGTACATGACATGGAATCCCTTCTTAATCCTAAAGGAAGGAGAAGTCTGGCTCAACTTTCAAACCTATTGTATGATTCAATAATAAAAATCACTGTCTGGAGAGTAAGTTCCCCATCGTGAGAGGTGTTTAGCAGAAGCTACCAACCACCTGGACGGAATGGGAAGAGAGAGTCAAGCACTGGGAGTGCGGATGAGATGACTTTTAATGTTTCTTAAGCCTCTAGGTTTAATTATAGACCCTAAATTTATTATTTTGATTTAAGAACTAGAGACAGTGGAATGAGCCAGATGGAACCTTGAAGCCCACTCTTTCATGGGCTAGCTGTGTGACTCTGGGGAAGCCCCCACCCTCTACCTCCAGCACTGAGGCCCCTCATCTGATAAAAGGTAAGTGCCCAGCAGCTGGCAGGTGCTCACCAACGCTTAGGTTCCACCCCCTTCCCTAAAAAACTCCATTGTGTTTGTCATCCCTTTCCATTCATTCAACAAGTAGCCCAGTTCCAACTCCGCTCTCCTTACAGTTTGGTTCTATAGATCAGCAAATCTCTGCTCTTTTGGGGCCAAATTATTCTGAGGTGGGTTTATTATGCTAAGGATGCCCATTTGGACATCCCAACCCAGACGACACCAGGCAGCTGGATGGAGGCGTCTGGAGCTGGGAGGGCGATGCAGGCTGCAGATGTGACTCGATGTGGGAGGCACTGGTGTCCAGGGAAGCACTGGGGGAGATGCCCAGGACTGAGCCTTGAGTTCCTGCCTTTACGCGGCCACTCTGCTCCTTTGCCGATTTCTCATTCTGCCGTGGAACTGGTCGCTTTGGTAATTGCTTACAGTTATGAACTGAGCAAAGAAGTCAGAACTTTCGTGACTGCCTGCTCTTGTGCTTGCCTTTCATTGCTCCACTGTCTTGAGGGGTCTCTGCACAGCTCTGGTCATTTTACAGTGAGAAGTTGTGCGTGCCCCTCCCTGCCCTTGGACAACCCGAGCTGTTCCTCAACCGCTGGCTACGGCAGCCTCTCCCAGCCCGAGGAGTTCGAGGCAGACCAACAGGTGGCGCTGCCGTCCACGCAGCTGCCCAAGGCATGCCTGTGCCGCCCGAGCTGCCCGGGGGAGGCGGCCAGTCTCCCGGGCGCTCTCCAAGTCAGTCCCCTTGGCCTGTTGCTCGTGTCTGCAGCCCGCGAACTCTGAGGCCTTGGCTGGGAGGCGGCTGTGAAGGGAGGCGGAGAGGATGATGACACCTCGAGAGAATATTTTCATTGTGCTCCTGGAAAGGGTAGAAAAGGCTGAGGAAAGAGAAAGGAGGAGGGAGACAAGGAGAGGTGCCCACCTAGCTCCCCTGATGCCCACCTGGCTTTTCGTCATGTCAGTCACTTGGCCTCTTGCTTCAGCGATTACACAAGATGTCCCCGCCCCCAGAACCAAATCCCTTCAGGCTCAGGGCTACCCCTGCAGGTCCCTTCCGAGCTGGGTCAGGGACTACCCTCCGGCCTGCCTAGCTTCCTCCTCTTCCTCGCTAACCTACCTGGCCGGGAGCACCCATGTTTGGCGCACATGCTGTGTGGCCAGACCCAGCTGGGCTTCAGTCCTGGCCTGCCACTTACTTACTGGGGGACCTTGAGCAAGCGGAGGAGCCTGTCTGTCCCCTTCCTGCATGAGGGTCACTCTGAGACATTAGCTATTTCCGAGTGCTACCGGTGTAACCCAGCGATCAGCCTCGGCTGACATCTTCCGGTCTCTGTGCTGTGTCACACGGATGAGATGCGGAGCTCAGGCCCTTGTTAGGTTTCGCCGAAAGCCACCTGCCCAGGCGGCATGAGCACACACAGGGGCTGCCAGAAATAGGTGGAGGAGGGTCTGCGTCAGCAAATCTTCACTTGCCCAATGCGAGCCCTCTCCTCTGCGCTCCTCATGTGCTCTGCTACCCTTTCCAGGAGCAGCGGCCACACGGTCTCAAGCATTTTCCCCGGAAAGGCAATTCTAAAGGAAACGAAAGCTGGCCGTCTTTTCTGCCTGTTCCGTAACAAGATGAAACATCTCCAAGAGTCCCTGGTACATAATAGATGCTGAATAAACCAGAGCCACGGTGCCGCTGTGAATTGTCATTGACCTCTCGCCTCCCCACTAGGGGGCTGAGGCCACCTGGTGTGCCTCTGCGTCCATCACACAGACACACTCTGATGAACAGGGGCACAGACACACCCCTCTATTGTGTTCCTCCTGAAGTCTCCTCTCTTGGACTCCCCACCTGCATCTTACTGACTGGAAAGCGGGCATTCAGTAGCTGTGACCACTCCCTCATGACTGCCAGCGATGAGATGTAGTGTGTAGTATTGTGGGAGGAGCAGCTGGGGCCCCTCGGGGGACGACCAGTCCCACTTGTTGGCTGCCTGCCAGGTGTTAGGCACTGTGTTTGGGTCCTGTTAATTGAATTAGCTTGTTTCATCTTCTCATCAGGCAGCAGAGTCGGTGTTGTTACCCCATTTTAGAGATGAGGAAACCAAGGCTCAGTCAGGTTAGGTACATTTCCTTGGGTCACAAATTACATTGGTTTCAGGTCTCTCAGAGTCCAAAAACTCTGCTCTTTAAAGTGACTTGCAAACATGCAAAAGCCATAGAATCCCCCTGCCCTCAATTCAGTCAAATGTGACCCAGATAGTACAATAAGCAAGCAAAGGGGAGCTGCTGCAGGTGCAGGTGCAGGTGCAGGTGCAGGTGGGGAGCTGAGCTTCGTGTTCAGCCTTTCGCCCTGGCAGTGGCCTCAAGTCTCTCTCAGGAACGCACGCTGAGAGATACGGTGCTGAGTTTGCCCATAAGAGGTGCCAGTGGCTTCTGTGGTTCCTTGGGTAGAAATTGTAACCTCTTTGAGCCTTACTTATCTGCTCCATAAATTAAGGGCTCTGGACCAGAGAGCATCTAAACTGTTCTAGAATCCTCAGTTTTGCAGCTACGTGGCTCACCTATGACAATCCAGGATGAAAGGTGGAAAGTGGGTGGGCTGCTCTCAGATGACTGATCTGCTCTTAGTATGCGGCTCAAATGTGTTTTCTTTGTGTGTTTGGAGAAAAGGATCAAGGTGAGGCCAGTGTGGCCCTGGCTCAGAGCCAGCAGAAAGCCTTCAACTCTGGGAAAAACTGCCTTGAAAGTGGAGAAAAAACCATCCTCTTTGTAATGTGTTTTGCAGAGAACATAGTCAAGGGGTGTTCAGCTTGCTCACTGACCTGAAGTGCTCTGCCTGAGGCCAGGGGAGCCTCCGGGTATGCAGGGAACAGAAGTCGGGGTACAACTTGGGCTGTTACAAAAGCCTCAGCAGGGCTTTTGTTAGTGCAACCAGCCCAGTGGCGCAAGCACTTCATTAACTCCTACGAAATACCAGGCATGGGCTGGGCACTGGGGCTAGAGAGGTGAGTAAAATGGGGTACCTGCTCTCCAGGGGCTCCTGCTTTCCTGAGCCCCCTCCTGCCACCATCTTAGGGCACATCCCTGGGTCTGTTCTCTTCCCCTTCCCCCAGTCTGCACAGCTAAGGGGTAGTGGGAAGAACATGGCACCACCACTGAGAGGCTGTGTGGCCTTGGCAAAGTTACCTAACTACTCTGAGCCTCAAGTTTCCTTATCTGCAAAACAGAGCTAATCTGCAACTCACAGGGCTTCCCTGAGGCTTAAATGAGACAACAGGCATGGAAGTACCTGGCACAATGTTTATATGTTGAATTTTTAGGTTAGGGAAGTACACATGAAAGTCCTTCAGCCCAGGTGCCAGGCAGGGGGCTGGTCTGCATGCCTGTCCCAATTGGCATCGCCCTCACCAGCTACACCCACATCTTTTCCTGCTCACTGGGCCCAGGCCTCTAGCACAGGGTCTGGCACATGGTAGGTGCTTGATATGTGTTTGTGGAATGAATGAATGAGTTTGCCAGAGCCATCCTGCTTCCTCCTAGCCCTAGTGCAGTGGATGAGTGCAAGGGGCTGCCCTCTTCAAGTCAAACAGGAGCAGAGGGGCCACCATGCTGGTTTCCATGGGCTCCACATTGAGCTAGCATCAAATCACACCTGAGTCCTGGACTAGTTGATGGCGAGTTTCCCTGTGTGACCTTGGGCAGGTCACTCAACTTCTCTGGGCTTCTTGGTCCCATCTGGAAGGGGCAGGGCCTGAAGGGTAGTGTGCTCTGAGAGGCCCCAGGTTCTAGGATTGGGTGGCCCTGTGAGGGCCTCCTCATTTTTCCAGCTTCCACTGCAAGAGCAAACGTCTGCCTTGCCCACCAGTTGGAGGGAAAATCAGAGCCTGCATTTAAGTCATAACTTTCATTTTGATATTTTTATTGCATCTTGCTGAGTGATTTAAGTGTGCTCACAAATGATTATATTGTGCTTCTTTTAAACAACACTCAAATCAAATCAAATACTAAAATCAAATCCACAAATCAGGTGGTAACAGAGACAGCCACACGGCCCTAAGGGAGATGTGTCCTCGTGGGCAGCTGCTGTGAGGCACTCCATCCCCCATCCCCGCGGGCATCAGGGACAGTTCAACCCACAAGGTCAAAGCAGAAGCAATGGCATCAGGAAGAAGCACAAGCCATCATAAAGAGACTGAGCAGTAATGGCACCTGCCACTTACAACACGCCTGCACCGTGCCAGGTAGGCGCAGGTCGGAATACAGCCACTCCTCACTTAACGACCGACCTGGTTAATGACCACTCGGACTGACAGCCAGTTCTCCAGTGCGGGGAATCTCCTTTCTCAGTCTGTGTGAGTCCTGGGAATCTCCTTAATCAGTCTTTGTTTTGTTTCTGCAGTGGGTTAGTATTCACTACACGAAGCATTCACAACCATGCAAGACTACAGGTTTCATTTACAAGTGTGATGTCCTGTGATATCTATTGAAAAATACATACCCTATGGTGCCAGACACACCAGAAAACATCTGCCTTTAAGCTCTTTGCTTATCAACTCATTTCTGAGTGCCTGTGTTCTGTCATTTAATCCTCACAATGACCCTGTGAGAATATGTACTACTTGCCCACAGGGCTGGCTGTAGACTGATGGTATAGACATGGCTGATGCTTATGGAATTCTTACTAAGCATCGTGCTTGTACTGACTCTTTGAATCCTCACGACCATATGGGGTTGGTACCTCCATTGCATATCCGGGGAAACTGGAGCATTTAAGTGACGATGGCCATGGGTAGTAGGTAGCAGAGATGGAATGAGAACCAAGCAGACTGTACTTTTAACAACTACCTACATTACGTGGCCTAAAGAAAGACTCTACCACAGAGGGCGGGGCCCACAGGAAGCAGAGGCAGTTCCTGGTGTGTGTGTGTGTGTGTGTGTGTGTGTGTGTGTATGGGGGTTAGGTGCTGGAGGCTGTGGCAGAGATTTGAGAGATGGGAACGTGTGTTCTTCAGACCCCAATATGAGCAATGTTACATGGGTTCACTGAGCAGCTCAGTTCTCACAACAACCTTGCCTGTTAAATATTATCATTCCCATGTTCTAAAAAAGATTTATTTTATTCTTTTTAGAGGTGAGTAGAGAGAGAGAGGAAGAAAGAATGGGGAGGGCCCAGAGCAGTCTCCATAGCTGTACGTCATTAGTTGTGACATGGTTTCATTCCACACAGGTGGATGTGGGGCCACATGGGGCTGGAACCAACCCGGGGCCTCCCACATGGGAGGTGGGAATCTTCGCTGCTGAGCCATCCCGGTGGTTACCATCTTGTCATAGCTCAACACATGGGGTTTGCATGGGCTGGGGCCCGCAATTGAACCCTGGACCCTCGCAATTGTGAGGCAAGTGCTCAGCAGCTGAGCTATCCTGACAGCCCCTTGTCATTCTCATTTTTCAGGAAAGCAAACTTTGGTGACTTGCCCACCACCACGCAGCTAAGCAGCAGCTGAGGCAGGGTGCGAACTCAGGTCTGCGTGGCTGGGGTCAGGACACACTTTAATCTTGCCTTTGCTGTTACCCCACTGTCCTCTCTAAGGAGCTTAGCTTTTCATCTGCAGCATCTGTGTTGAGACTAGATAACCTCCAGATGTAAGATAATACAGGTGATGGTCTACAAGGCAAACTGGGTGACTGCTCCCCCTTTCCCAGTTCTGGGCATATGACAGACATCACCAATCAATCGTAGATGTGGTCTTAGAACTTAGCTCAACACTGCCGTTTGATTGACAACGGAACCAAGAGGAAATGTATTCTGGGAGGCTTTTGTAGAAACCATCAAATTATACGGTGTTAAATATTCACGTAGACTAGATAAAGCGTACTGTGTACTATATAAAATACACAATGTGGTTTCCCAGCAAGAACAGCCATCCATCCCAGCCTGCCCCCTTGGGGAGGGGCATCCCTGACTGGCGCTGTACCACATGAGGATTCACCCAATCAAAATTCAGTGCTGGGGTCACACACAACATTATTTATTGTGCTGGCTGGAACTATGCAGTAGTATTAGCTGATTTAGCACTTTAACAAACAACAAAAACTTAAAGAGTGAATTGCCCATGGTTTATGACTAATAAAGTTATAAGGTTATACCCATTGCAGAAATGTCTATGAGTGAGAGAGAATGTAACCAGGGCAGAAAATGTGAATTGTTTATGCAAAAGACAAACAGGATGTTCTTTTGAAAGACTATAACTTGCTTCCATCTAATATGACCTTCACCTTGGGCCTTGCTGGCTCTAGATATGCCTCTGAAGCTTTGCAAGAACCTTTCCAAGGGGAAGACAGCCTCTGCAGCTTTATTTCCATCCGTCCATCCATCCATCATCCATCCATCCACCCATCTACCCACCCACTCACCCACCCACCTATCCACCCATCTACCTCCCATGTCCAGTAAACATTTATTTAGAGCCTGTTTGTTTTAGGAGCACTGCTAGGAATTGAGACCATGAAGATGAATAGGATGTGGTCCTTTGGAGCACATGGGGGGTTTACAGTCTAGAAAGAACAGGCGTGCACATAACAAAGAGCTATAATGGGGTAGCAATGCACAGGAGTGGTGTGGGCAGAGGAGCCACAGCCAGATAAACTCCGAATCGGGGGTCAGTAGACTTTATGGAGGGGTGTCACCTTTGGGCTGAGTCTAGAATGACTGTGGTTCGTTAGGAAGGTCAGGAGTGAGAAGGGCGTGCTGGGTCAAGGGAATGGCCCAGGCAAAGGCACACAGGTAGAAAGCGGCTTGGCCTGGAGGGGGAGCCTCAGGCAGCATAGGGAGGCAGTCACACGGGTGAATGCTTAGTCAGTACCTAGGAAACAGCCCAGGGGACTGACAAATTCTCCCTGCGGGTGACTGTGACGCATGCACTTGCAGCGAATACACTCGTACAACAGCCCCTGCTCCATTCACCGCTGCCCCATCCTGGGCCGTGAAAGAGCTGCCTCGCAGGAGTGAGCTTGGTATGTCTGAGCATGCCGACGTGTGGTGACAATCACATCTTCATCTGGACAAGTTCTTGGGCGAGTGCTGGCGGCATTGCCGGCAGCATGTTCTCAGCACGTTTCCGCGCTGTGTGATTTGTTGGTGGGAGCAGGGAGGGGAAGTGCTGTGTGAGGGCTGGAGACACCTCACACAGAGGAAGCCTGCAGGGCTGGCTCATCACACAGGGCTGACGCGGGCCAGCCCTCACTGCTCAGAGCCTAGGCTTCTCCAGCCCCTCCAACCCTGGCTGGTGGCCCTGCCTCAAGCGTCCCCTTTGCCGTTCCTGTCCAGGCCCAGGCAGGTTCTCCCTGACCTGTCAGTGCTGCAGGGTCCTCATGATATGGTACCGGGGGTCCTGACCCCCCAGCCCCTTTCTCTGACCCACGCTCTCAGCTCTGTAAGCTGGAAAGTGACCTTTTGGGTCCCAGACTGCACCTCTGCCCTGCATTTTCTTCCCTTCTTTTATCCTCTCCCCACCCCAGCACAGCTGTGCAAGGCATGCACTGCACAACAGCGAGAAGCCTCTTATGCCCTTGCTTTTTTCAGTGCATATATTTGAAACAGAAATTGGATCCAGGTTGAAATGTTCACTTAATGGGTTTTCTTAAAGTGAAACCCACCTAATGCATTTACTACAGTTTTGGCTTTTAACTCCACTCAAAATCCACTTTCCACACATCTGGGTGGGGGTGGGGGAGCACTTCACTGTTTCAGGGTGGCTTCTGCCGGCTGGGGGTGTGAGTGATTGGGTGCTGGGTGCAGGATGGACTGGACACGAGGCAAGCTTGCCAGCTCCGGCCTCTGCAGCCCTTGCATCCTCACCTGGGGCGATTGGCCACCCCTCTCCCCACCCCTACCTTTGCCTGCACAGGCCCCAGACCAGATTGTGAGCTAGGTAGGAGGGTTTTCAGCCAACCCAGTGCCAGGCTTCAGGTTGAACCCTGAGTAAGGAAGGATGGGATGTTTGTTGAGCCCCTGCACTGACCACCAGGAAGGATTGCAATGGAAAGATAAACACACCACTGGCCCTGGGAGTTCTATCACTTGTACCTGTTATAGCTGGAGTTTTGTTCCTTCCAAATTCCTATTGAAATCACAACTCTCCACGTGACTGTGTTTGGAGATAAGGCCTTTCGGGAGATCATGAAGGATAGAGGCCCTAACCTGACAGGATTAGTGTCCTTACAAGGAGAGGGAGAGCTCTTTCTCTTCCCATGCACAGAGGAAAGGCCCTTGAGGACACAGTGAGGACACCAGGTTTGCTGTGGAGACTAAATCAGATGGTCCAGGAGAGAGCTGGGACACCGAAACAGAGCATGTACTCAGTCAATACTAGGGGTGGTGCTGCATGGTTAAAAGACTGGCTTCTGGACTTGGGTAGAACTGAGGTTGGGTTCTAGACCTGTCACTCATTGCCTTAGTTGCCCCATCTGTAAGTTGGGAGTAACAGTATGTATCTCTGACTGTTGTGAGAATGTTTATATTTCACTGGTTATGAAATACACATTTCCCCACATCCTAACATCCGTGGCCTCTTAGCACCGTGTTGTAGTTTAATGGGTAGTGTTTCTATTTCTCATGGGCACATAAAAATAATGCTGACTCCTAATAGCTGTCATTGTCTTAGATCTGAAGAAACAGAGTAAATGAGCTCATGCTTGAAAGGGCTCAGGCAGGTGCCTGGCCCCAAGCAGTTGCTCAATAAGTCACAGCTGTTGTTCTGACTTCCTTAAAAGAAAGTTTTAAAAATATCTTTGAGCCTTGTTTTTCTCATCTGCACAATGGGAGTGCTGATCTCTGCTTCACGGGGATCCAGGGAGTCTTAAAATGCAGTGACATGCACACTGAGATGACTGCCACAGTATGTGCCGTATCGTGGGAGTGCCAGAAATGTCCTCCCTCAGCCTGGCACTGTACCCTGGGGACAACCTCCCTTTTGTGGCATTTTGGCTCAGGGTGTGTGTGTTGGAGGGAAGGACAAAGATTCCTCATGCCTGAGCTCTCTGGCCCTATTGGACAGTGTCTTGTTGCTGCTCCCGTGGCCCCAAGACCAGAGCAAGGCTTCTTTTTATTTTATTTATTGATTATTTAAAAAAATTTTAATTGTTAAATTTATTGGGGTGACATTGGTTAGTAAAAATTACATAGGTTCCAGGTGTACAACTCTACATTATACTGTTTGTACATTGCATTATGTGCTCACCACCCAGAGTCAGTTCTCTTTCCATCACCATATATTTGATGCCCACTTCCTACTCCCCCATCCCCCATCTCTCCCACCCATCTCCCCGCTTACCCTCAGGTAACCACTAAACTAATGAATGTGTCCATGAGTTTTTCTCTCTTTGTTCCTTTCAGTTTTATATTCCACCTATAAGTGAGGTCATATGTTTCTTGATTCTTTCAGTCTGACTTGTTTTGCTTAAGAAGATGTTTTCAAGGTCTGTCCATGTTGTCACAAATGACTGTATTTCATCTTTTCTTATTGCTGAGTAGAAGTCCATTGTGTAAATGTACCACCACTTCTTTGAACCAGATGGGAAGGCTAGAGAGGAAAATGGCGGCTGGAGAAGAGAACCCTGCTCAGAGTGATGAAGACCTTAATCTAAGCCCAATCTGGGACCGTAACTGAGAATATGTAAATGACCCATAAGTCCTTTGCTGAGGTTCTCTTGACACTGAATGTGGCTGCTGGGAAAATTCCCCACATTGGAGACCTAGAGGCCAGTCCTCGGTCCCCCCTGCCTCCCAGCAGGATGCACCTCTGTGCTGGAGGCGTGTGGTGACAGAGGGCAGCCTTTGGTTGGCAACACGGGTTGACAACATACCTTCCCCTACTTTCCCAAGGGACCACAGGGTAAACTGGGGTCAGTTAGACCTCGTGTCAAATCCTGGTTCTGGATGACCATCAGCGTGTGCCACCCCTCTGCAGGTTCAGTGCCCTTATCTGCCAAGTCAATGTGCATATAAGGTCTGGCATAGAGTTGATGCTCAAAAATATCATGTCACCTAGCGCACTTCCCTTCTCCCTAACTCAGATGAGTGTCAGAAGAAATCACAAGCAATACTGACTTAACCACAAAACGCTCGAATGTATTCCTGTTGCTCTGATAAAGTGGGATTTGAAGGGAAACTTCTGCTCTGAGTCTGGAACATCTCAGATGCAAACTGGCAGACCACAAGGAAGACTTGGGTGCTCGCCTTGCAAAGATGGACAAATAACTCCTGTTCAGGCTCCTTGCTGGACTCCTTGAGATAATTCCATGGCTCCAGCCCTCCTGCTTGGTGGTGGGGAGACTGGCATAGCCTACCACAGTGCAGGGTGAGAAGGTGGCAGGAGGGGGGAAGCCTGGACTGACACCCGTTGGTCCAGGTGCTTTGCATGAATAAAGTATGCGGTAGGTAAGATTGTTGTCCCTGCTACAGAGATAAGGAAACTGAGACACAGATGGGCAGAGAAGCTTGCCCTTCCAAGATCTTCCAGCTGGTAAGTGGTGGAATCTGGAGTCAAGCTTGGACAGCCCCGTACCCCTATCCTATAGTCCCCACCCCAAGGTAACACTTCTTGTCTAGTCCCAGATGATGGCCACTGCACCAGAAAGAGGCCATTTATTCACCATCAGGGACCTGCGAAGCGATTCCTGCATGTCTTAGTATGCTCTACTGAAAGGCTCCTCTCCCCCCTGAAAGTAGGCCAGCCATATCATCACCATTTTACAGGTGCAAAGACTGAGGTTCACAGAAGTAAAACGATTTGGCGGAGGTTATCTGGAACACTGGAAGCAGGGTTGGACAGTAATCCATATCTTTTGACTTCTGGTCCTGCCTCACACTGAACCAGCTGTCTTCCCCTCCCCTGCTCTCTCCAGCCTTTTTGGGGGTACTGCCCAGCCATCTATGAGGGGCAGGAGGATCCCATGCACTGAGCTGACCACCACACTGTCCTGTGGGTTTAAGCTTTGTCCTTTCCTAGGAGGTTCTTTAAAAATATTAATCAACTGACTCATCTCTGGAATCTTCCAGAGAAGCCCACAGGTAGACAGACACCTTACTTTGGGATTGGGTTGGGAGTGGCCAACATTAGAAAGAATTTGGACTCAGACATTCTAACCTTGGAGCTCAGCTTCACCACCTGCTAGCTTGGTGATTTGGGCCAATTATTGAACCTTTTTGAGTATCAGTTATCTCTGCATGAAAGAGAAATGTTATCCTCTCTCTTGGAGAGTTTTTATGACATAATATATGAACATAATCTAGTGCCTTGTTTATATGACAGATAGCAGGTGCTCAATATAGTGTAGATCCTGTCCTTCGTCATTGGCAAAAGAGTCCAAAAATTTTGGTTCTCTTTAGAAAATCCAGGCTGTAAAATTCACCTAACCTTGAGTCATGGCAGGGGTTATTTTAATTATTTAAGGATCCGTGATTTTCACAAAGGGCTTAGTCAGAGCTCTTTAAATGGCAGCTACATGTGCATGCTGCCATGCCTGTTTACGAATCATTAGCTGCTTGACAGTGATGTTAGTGGGGAGAGAGCAAGAGCGCAGCCCGTATTACAGGGAGCAGGGCTATGACCTATTGCCTGCTAGAAATCAAACAGGACTGGAGAGAAAAAGTGTCTGAAAGAGTAAACCAAGGAAAACATTTCACTGATTAATATCTAACTCACCCTTGTTCCCTGGAACTCATCCTTCAGGTGTTAAAAGCAAGATGGAAATGCAGAGTCAGGCACCCCCAAATATGTCCCCCTAAAATGTAAAAGCTCTGTGATAGGTAATCGCAATGAGCCTTCACAGTGTAAGATGTCAAAGTTGTAATTGTTAATTCATTTGGCTGTAATTTACCCTGCTATTCCTTTGGGTAGCTAAACAGCTCTGATCATGAGTTGCCCAATTGGCTTTTAAGTGTTCTTGATGAATCACTCTCATTCTTTCAGTCCTTTCTCTGGGCTGCAGTCATTCTTGACATTTGTCTTAGAGCCTTTGTCTCTTGCAGGTGAGGAAGAGAAGAGCCATCTATTAGGTAGAACACTCAGAGGACAGCAAGCTCCTGGCATTGGGGAGGTTGGCAGGTAGAGGGCATAGCCCACTCCTCAGGGTAGAGAGGCCAGGGCGTAGGATGTAGTCCACAGTCTGTGCTCAGTGGCCTCCAGGCTATGAGGCACCCTGGCCTACTTGGGGGTCTTGGATAGGGGTGGCTGGGGAAATCCTACCCATTGAGTTCCCGTGAGTATCCAGAGCATCTTCATTAAGAAAATGCCACGTGGTAAACTGTGAATCCATGGCAGAAACAAACGAGGGCAGCATGGCAGAGACCACGAGTGCTCCAGTGCTGAAATTCTCATCTTCCTGGGCTGGGTGCTTTCACAGCTCCCTTCGCCTCTCGGTGGGGCATGCGACAAGTTTTCTCACCAGTGAGATGTGAGTAGAAGTGATGTGGGACTCCTGGTAGAGGGTATGAAAACTAGATGTCCTAGAGGACAGAGCCAGGTGGAGAAAACCTGGGTCCCTGGTGGACTGCATGTAGCGGAGCTCCACTGCCTGCTGGACTGGACGGTGACACGAGTGAAGAACAAACTCTTATTGTGACAAACACTCAGATTTAAGGGTTGATTATTACAGCAGTGAGCTCCTTCTGCCTATACAGGAAATACTTTATTTGACAGAACCCAAATCCTTAAACGTAAGAAAATCTCAGGTGACAGTTTGTCCTGAATGAGTAAGGTGGCTTATACTAACAGAATAATAGATGATAACTCACCCCTGATAGGTATTGTATGGACATTCACTCCCAACCTGAAGAACATCGGATGTATAAATTCTTAATTTTTATACTTGATAAATTGTTCTTGTTGGGGGTTTGAGGAAAGAGCATGGTCTTTTTTATGAAAGAAAATCGACTCCTCCTCTCTCTTCCTCACCCACCATTGGATGGGTGAAAAAGTCAGATTCCATCTCCTCAAGCCCTTGCAAGTGCCCTTTCTTCTTGACAAGCTGAGACCGTCATCAGCTCCTTCCTGGACTACTGCAGCACTCTCCTCTCTGGCCCCCTTGCTTCCCAGGTAACCTCCTTCAATCTGACCCAACCTAATCTTTGCAAAATGCAGACTCTATCCTGCAACCTTCTTTCTTGATAAAAATTCAAGTTCCTTTTCTTGAGAAGACTCTTCATGATCTGACTTCCATTCTCCCTTTGCCTCTTGCCTTAAACCACCATGTCCTCATCGTATCGCCACTGGTGCGCTTCTGCCTCCTTGCCTGAATGGTACTTCCTGTTCCTCAGCCTGCAATCGCCTACCCCTCTTTTAAGGTTCAGTGTGTGTTCTGCCAAGAGGCCTTCTTCGTTCGTACCTTACATGTGTGGACGCTGGCATCCGACCTTGCATTTTATCTTGGTACCTGCAACACCTTATGATAGTTATTGGCTGACATGCCTGCTAGCCTTAATGCTTTTGGGGAAGGAGGTGGGGGAAATGGTTTCTCTTCCTCGGGGCTGGCACAAAGCTGGAGCTCAACTGGCTACACTTCCAGCTCTCTCGTAGCCAAGCCAGTTACCAAGGCAACCTTCTCTCCCGGGGCCTCAGTTTCTCCATAAGCAAAATCATGAGTTTGCTTGGCAAGGCTATTCCCTGGTGGTCTCCCAGGGCGTTTCCAGCATCAGCATCCCAGGAGTCTATGATTTTACCACTAACATAGTGCAGTCATGTGAGGGGAATCAATACTCAAGAGTTTTTTTGAGAGCTATGTCTGTGTGAGCCACAATTCTTTAGAAGACTGTCCTCGGGAGCACTGGTGGCTTTCAGCTTTGCCTGACTCCACAGAGAATTTGTCATTACGGAAAAGCTTATGGTGCAGGTTTAGCAAATGTGGCATCTCAGGCATTCCACAGCTTCATTTATCAAGCAAACATGACGTTACTACTTAGACTTCAGTCACTTGGCTCGTAAACTAGCACTCACATATAAAAACTGGGGTAAGATGCCCTCTTTTATTGACCTCTCTGAGAAATGGGTATGATCAATTATTCTTTGGCACAGGAGAAAAGGCCATTTGTAGGCTTGCAACGTACTACATAAATCTTCTGGCTTTATGCTTCAGGGCGAGTGTGGGGTGGGCAGAAGGAATTCTCAGCAGACTTCAGTCCATGCCATTAGCAGACTCAGGGAGCACTTCCACCATTGACATGTGGCCTTGGGCAAGTGACCTCCCATCCACCAAGCCCATGTCAGCCCTGGGTCAGGGCTGTCCTGTCTGCATCTTCCAGAGATGCGATGTGGTATCGGGGTGTCACGATGTGGTATCGGGGTGGTTTCTCACTCTCCCAATGCTCCAGGAATACCCTGTAGGGCAGGCAGTTGTGTCCAATGTAGTTATATTCATAGGTTTAACAGGATCAAAATAAGGAGAAATTAGTGGATGTTTATCTGGCCAGCGGCCCCTGCTTGCTAAATTCCTGGCCTTGGATACATGAAATGTGGCCCCTGATGGCTACATATGGATGGACTCCTTGGACACCCTGCACTCAATCCTGCCCACCCATCTTATTCTGACTCCAGTGCATCTCTGTTTCCACATTTTCCTCTCCTGTCCCAGGACTTCTCATCCCTCAAGAGTCACTTCTGGTTTCCCAAGGGCCTCTGGGGTGAGCCAGTGTCCTTAGAGCTCATCTGTCTGTGTCACATACCTGATGAGGGCTGAGTTTACTAATTTGTATCTCAGGTCTTGCCTCCTCGAGGAAGCTTTCCTGGCTCATCTTCCCCCTCTCCCTCTTCTTGACTCCTGTAGCACTTGCCCTCTGACCATTGGGTATTTAATGCATGCAGCCCCGAGCCACCATTTATCTTCCTGTGATATATCTTTCTATCTGTCTATCTGTCTCAAAGGCTTCAGGGTCTGTGGGAACAGAGACTGCTGGATGGTTCTTTATGACCCAGTTTCACCTCATGCAAGATACCCTGAAGGCTCTTACTATTTGTTGTGTGGCTACATTAATAGAATTTTGGGGAGAGCCAACTCCTAAGATTCAAGTCCAAATCCTCAGGTTGGCCTGTCAGGCACTGCTAAATCCAGCTGGCCCCACTTCCCAGCCTCTTCTCTCTCTACTTCCGGATCCAGGTTTGAGGCTCTGTAATATGAATTACTCACAAGCTGTTTCTTGGGATGTATTTGAGATGGTGGCATGAGAGAAGCTCTGGAAATCTGTCCTGGAAAGAACAAATTAAACAACTAAAATCCAACCAGAGAATCCCTAAGCAACACACAGCCTCAACTGAGAGACCCGCTCATCACCAGAGAAAGGGAAGTGAGTGAGAGAGAAGAAAAGGGAGCAGTGCGAGATATGCTATGGAGCGCAACCCGGAGACCTACCTGGTGACTGACCAAGAGACTGACCCAGAGGCCGGCAGAGGAGACACTGACTGAAGTGGGGGTGGGGTGGGCGTGCGAGTAGAGGTGCAGAACGACTCTGGGTGGGATGGAGGTCTTGAACAGATAAAGGCTGAGGCATAGGCAGCCAGAATACAGGGTGGATGGCAGAAGCAGGCTAGGTGCAGCTGGCTGTGGTGAGTTGCTGCGGCAAGAGTGCAGGGATAGCAGCCACAGTGTGACCATACTGCAGTGCAGGAGGCCAGAGCAAGGTACCAGCAGCATCTGGAGATAGGCACAGGTGACAGCAGTGTGGGTCTGGCTGCCAGAGTGTGTGTCCAGCAGCTGTAGCACAGGGGCCCATGGAGTGTAAGGCCGGTGACCAGAGCATGAAGTGAGCATTCTGGTGGCTGGAGTGCCGGCAGAGAAAGTGTGCTGGCAGCTGAAGCACAGAGTGGCCCTCCATGAGGTGGGGCCCCAGCTGGAACACTGTGTGGCCTTAGACACAAAACCTGGCTGTTTCACCTTGCTCTCTCTGAAAGCTCTCCTTGCCAACCCCACCCAGAGACTGCATTCAGTGAGCTGCTGCTGGGAAGCTGCCATTACCCTGGGAAGCTGCCATTACCCTGTGATGCAAACAGACCTATGCCTTTCCCAACAAACCCCATCCCCACCCTTCCCACTAAAGTGGGCAGAGGAACTCAGGAAAACTGTGAAGCATAGGTGTGTGGCAGTTTCTGACTGCAGTGGGATCTTGGAGGTATAGAACACCATTGCCCACCAAATCTTCCCAGACTGGAGGCATACAGAGACCTGGGAGAATGAATCAAAGAGAAGACCACCTTCTAGGAAGTCTCCCAGTGTGAGAAGACCAAATAACCTAGAAAATACTGTAAGACACTGCAGCGACACCTACTGGGAAGTGAAAGAATGCTCTCTTTGTATCTACCAGAGGAAAATTTCTTATGCACAGAAAGAAAAACACTCCAACAGCAATGAGCACCCTAGGGAACAAAGTTGCTCAGAAAGAAAATAAATAATCTCCAGAAAATGAATGTAAAGATATGGAAATATATGATGTAAATGACACAAAATTCAAGACTGCAATTCTGAAAACACTCGAAGAGATCAAACAAAATTTAAAGACTACACAGAAGGAGCTAAGCAAAATCAGAAAGGATATCTATAAATAAAACAAAAAAATTAAAACTATAAAAAAAGCAAATAAAAATTCTGGAGATAAACAACACAATAACAGAAATGAAAAATTAAGGTTAGCATAGGAGGCACAGCTGACGAGATGGAGGAAAGAATTAGTGAAATCAAAGACAGAAATTTGGAAAGGTCACAGAAGAAAAAAGAGAGAGAGAAAGACCTGAGAGTTAAAAGAAGTGAATGATCTCTACAAGAACTATCTGATTCCACTAGAAAGAGTAACCTAAGAATAATAGATATTCTGGAGGAAGCAGAGGACATAATAAGCACAGAGAATTTGCTCAGACAAATAGTAGATGAGAACATCCCAAATCTATGGAAAGAACTGGAACCTCAAATTCAAGAAAGAAACAGGACCCCTAGCTACTTGAATCCTAGCAGACCTTCTCCAAGGCATTGTACACTGAAGATATTAAAGATCAAAGGCAAAGAAAGAATCCTTAAGGCAGCTAGGAAAAAGGATACCATAACCTATAAAGAAAAGGCTATCATCAGATTTCTCAATAGAAACTCTACAAGCCAGGAGGGAGTAGAATCAAGTATTCAAAATATTGAAGGACAGAAATTACTAGCCAAGAACCATCTACCCAGCAAAGTTATCTTTTAGGTAAGGAGGAGGAATAAAGACCTTTACAGACACACAGAAGCTGACAGAATACTCCAACATAAGGCCTGCATTTCAAGAAATACTGAAGGAGGCAATTGGACCTGAAACAAAAAGTAAAAATAAATAGGGATAAACTGGGACAACAAAAACATAAAAGGGGAAGAAGTAAAGGTTTTAAACTGCAAAAGATAATGGAGATAAGAAGCATCCTTAAGGAAAGGAACCACTGGCTATATGAAACTTTCTTTTACATAAACTTCATGGTAACCACTCAAAAAGAATTTAGAACTGAGACACATAATAAAAATAAGACAGAAAACAGAGGGAAAGATCATAAACATAATCAGACTAAAATAACTGACATAAAGAAAAGCAAGAAGCAATAAAACAATAAAAATATACCAGAAAAACAAAAGATAAAATGGCTATAGAAAATCCTCATATATCAATTTTCACCCTAAATGTAAATGAACTGAATTCACCAATAAAAAGGCACAGAGTATGGTAATGGGGGTAGAGGGAAGCTGATTCTGGGTGGTGGGCACATGGTGCGATGCATGGATGATGTGATGTGGACTTGTACATCTGGAAACTATCTAATTGTTGCCAACCAATGTCACCCCATTAAATTTAACAATAAAAAAAAGGCACAGAGTAGCAGACTGCATGTAAAAATAAAACGCAACCTTATGCTGCCTCCAAGAGACACACCTCAGCCAGAAGGACAAGTACAGACTCAAAGTGACAGCATGGAAAACAATACTCCAAGCAAATGGCACTCAGAGAAAAGCAGGTATAGCCATACTTATCGCTAATGAAAACAATTTCAGGATCAAAAAGGTAATAAGAGACAAAGATGGACATTTTTAAAATAATGAAAAAGGGGAAAATACAAGAAGACATGACACTAATTAATATATATGCCCCCAACCAGGAAGCACCAAAATTTCCAAAGCAACTACTAACAAATCTAAAAGGAGAAACTGACAAAAACACACCTATAGCAGGGAACCTAAACCCTCCCTTGACAGCATGGACAGATCATCTAAACAGAAAATAAATAAGAAAATATCAGCTTTAAATGATATACTACAGCAATTGGACATAGTTGACATTTACAGGACACTTCATTCTACAATACATGATTATATTTTCTTTTTTGGTACACAAGAAATATTCTCAAGAATAGACCACATGCTGGGACATAAAGGTAGCCTCAGCAAATTTAAAAAACACTGAAATTATACGAAGTATATTCTTGGGCCACAAAGCTTTGAAATTGGAGATCAACTACAAAATGAAAGCAGGATAACCCACATATACATGGATATTAAACATGTTATTAAAAAATGACTGGATCAAAGAAGAAATAAAAGAAGAGATTAAAAATACAGTACGCAGAAGTGAATAACAATAAAAACACAACATATCAAAATTACTGAGATGCAGTGAAAGCAGTAAGAAGAGGGACATTTATATCACTACAGGCCTATCTCAAGAAACAAGAAGGATCACAAGCAAACAACCTAATATTACATCTTAAAGAACTAGAAAAAGAAGAACAAAAAAATGCAAAGTCAGCAGAAGGAAGGAAATAATAAAAATTACAGCAGAACTAAATGAAATAGAGAACAGAAAAACAATAGAAAAATTTAATGCAATAAAGATCTGGTTCTTTGAAAAATTAATAAAATTGACAAACCCCCAGGGGTTTCCCTTGATGGCTAGGCTCATCAAGGGAAAAAAAGAAAACACACAAATAATCCAAATTAGAAATGAAAGGGGAAATTACAACTGATACCACAGAAATGCAAAGGATCATATAAGAATATTATGAAGGGCTATATGTCACCAAATTTTGTAACCTTTAAGAAATGGACAAGTTTCTAGAAACATATAGTCTACCTAAACTGAATCAAGAAGAACTGAATAACCAATCAACAGTAAGGAAATTAAAACAATCATCCAAAACCTTCCCAAATGCAAGCGTCCAGGACCAGATGGTCTCACTGAGTTTACTAGGCATTCAAAGAGGAACTAACACCTATCCTCCTCAAACATTTCCAAAAAATTGAAGAAGGGGCAATACTTCTGAACTCATTCTATGAGGCAAACATTACCCTAATACCAAAGCCTGGTAAGGACAACACACAACAAACAAACAAACAAATAAACAAACAAACTATAGACCAATATCTCTGATGAATACTGATGCAAAAATCCTAAACAAATTACTAGCAAATAGAATACAACAATGCATTAAAAAGATTATACATAACGATCAAGTGGGATTCATCCCAGGAGCACTAGGATGGCTCAATATATGCAAATCAATCAATATGATACATCACACAAGCAAAATAAAAGATAAAACCATGTGATTAAATCAATTGATGCAGAAAAGCACTTGAAAAGATATAACATCCATTTATGATCAAAATGCTTAATAAAATGGAAATGGAAAGAAAGTACTTCAACATAATAAAGGCCAATATGACAAACCCTCAGCAAATATCATACTGAATGAGAAAAAATTGAAACCTTTTCTTCTAAAATCAGGAACAAGACAGGGATGTACCCTGTCACTGCTACTGTTCAACATAGTGCTGGAAGTTCTAGCCAGAGCCATCAGGTAGGAGAAAGAAATAAAAGGCATCCAAATTGGGAATGAAGAAGATAAATGGTCACTTTTTGCAGATGACATAATCTTTTATATAGAAAATCCTAAAGACTCCACCAGAAAACTATTAGAAATAATAAATGAATACAGTAAAGTTGCAGGATACAAAATCAATGTCCAAAAATCCACTCCATTTTTATATATAAACAATAAAACTTCAGGCAAAGAAATGAGAAAAACAGTATCTTTTGTGATCACAACAAAATGAATAAAATACCTTGGCATAAACTTAACAAAGAACGTGAAGGACTTATACACAGAAAACTATAAGACACTATTAAAGGAAATTGAAGAAGATACAGAGACATGGAAAGACATTCCGGTTCATGGATTGGAAGAATCAACATAGTTAAAATGGCCATATATTACGCAAAGCAATATACAGATTTAATGCACTTCCCATTAAAATCCCACAGACATACTTCTGAGAAATAGATTAAAAAATCATTAGATTCATATGCAACCACAGAAGAGCTCGAATTGCAAAGCAATCCTCCAAAAAAAAAAAAAAAAGAATAAGGCTGCTCCCTGACTTCAGTCTACACTACAAAGCATCAATAATCAAAACAGGTTGGTCTTAGCTGAAAAGTAGACATACAGAGCAATGGAACAGAATAAAAAACACAGAAATAAACCCACAAATGTATGGCTTGATAATTTTTGACAAAGGAGCAAAAAAATATACAATGGAGAAAAGAAAGCCTCTTCAGTAAATGGTGCTGGGAAAATTGGAAAAGCACATGTAAAAGAATAAATCTGGACTGCAAACTGTCACCATATACCCAAATTAACTCAAAATGCATCAAAAACTTCCATATAAAACCCAAAACAATAAAATGCACAGAAGAAAACATCGGTACTAAACTTATAGACCTTGGCTATATGAAAAGACTTTGTGAATTTGATCTCAAAGGCCAGGGAAATAAAAGCAAATATAAATGGAATGGGACTATATTAAACTAAAAAGCTTCTGCACAGCTAAGGAAACCATCAACAAAGAGGAAACCAACCAAATGAAAGAAAATATTTGTGAACAATGCCTCTGATAAGGGGCTAATATGTAAAATATATGAAGAACTCATACAACTCAACAACAACAAAACAAATAATCCAATTGAAAAATGTGCAGAAGATCTGAACAGACACTTCTCCCCTGAAGACATACATTTGGCCAACAGATCTATGAAAAAATACTCAACATCACTAGCTATTAGGGAAATGCAAATCAAAAACACATTGAGATACTACCTCATAGGACAGGGAATAATAAGTGCTGGAGAGGCTGTGGAGAAAAAGAACCCCCATACACTGCTGGTGGGAATGTAAATTGGTGCAACCACTATGGAAGGCAGTATGGAAATTCCTCAAAAAATTAAGAATAGAATTACCGTACAAGCCAGCAATCCTACTTCTGGTATCTATTCCCAAAACTTGGAAATCTTCTTTCACAAAGATATATGTACCCCAATGTTCATCACAGCACCGTTCATGGTGGTCGAGTTGTGGAAACAACCGAAGTGTCCTTTGATAGATGACTGGATAAAGAAGTTGTGATACATTCACACAATGGAAAGAAAAGATGAAATACTGCCATTTGTGACAACATGGATGGACCTTGAGATCATCATATTAAGCAAAATAAGTCAGATCGAAAAAATAAAAAAACATATGACTTCAGTTATAGGTGGAATACAAAACTGAAAGTAATTAAGTAGCAAATGCTCATGGACATAGTCAATAGTGTAGTGGTTACCTGAGGGGAAGTGGGGAGGCGGGTGGGAGGTTAGGGCAAGGGCATCAAATATATGGTAATAAGGAGAACACTGATTCTGGGTGTGAGCACAAAATGCAATACACAGACAATGTGATGTAGAGTTGTACACTTAGAAGCCATGTAATTTTTATCAACCAGTGTCACCCTAGTAAATTGAACAATTAATAGTAAAAAACAAAAATGTAAAGAGAAAAACAATACAAATAGAAAAAAAAGACGCTGGCTCTTGTCTTTGTTCCTTCTTTTAGGTTGATGACGATGCCTGGAGTCTTTTCTCCCAGCTGCTGCTTACCAGTCCCTGAATAGCAGCAGCTCTCCCAGGCAGCCTTCTGACCCTCTAGCTCGAGTCGGGACTCCTCCTGTGGACTCCCAGAGCAGCCCTGCTTCTCCTCACCTAGCATTTACCACAAGCATTGCAAACAATGGCTCACATGTTGGTTGACCTCTGCCAGACAGTGAGCTCCCCATGGCTGGGGCCACATGCTAAGCATCTGTGGGTTCCCAAGGTGGGCCGGTGCTTGGTAAATATTTGTGGAATTAATGGACGGATGGATGAATGGGTGGTGGACCCTGAGGAAATTCTGCTGGGATAGAAATATGAACACAGGAAAATAGGAAATACAGACGTAAAGTTGAGCTCCAGGGCTACAGATGAGCAGTTAAGACCAGACTGGGTGTCAGGGACCCAGTGAGGTGATGGGTTCTCAGCGTGAGGGTCAAGGTGAGTTCCAAGGCCGGGACCCAGGAAGGAAAGGGGCAGAGCAGGTGTCACATGGCCAGTAAGGGGGAGTGGGGATATGCTGGTGGAGCTTGTCCAGGCCCAGCCCCCATCCTGCCATCTAAGAGGGTGTGGCTGCAGTGACCATTTTCCACCTGCCCGACCGCTGGCTCTTAAAGGAACAGGCTGTGCTTCTGTCCTCTCAGGCTCTTCCTTCCTATTTCAGACTTCATGCAAACTGCCCTTCATAGTGTCTGCAAGCACGAACGACATGGAGCCCCACAGAGGCTCTTACTTCTAGGGAGGCCCTGGCCAAGTGTTCCCGGCACACTGTGTGCACGTGTCTGCGCATGCCAGAGGGCAGGTATAAACCATTATAGAGCTCTTTGAACTTTAATGTACCTGCCATCATTTGAGAATCTTACTAAACTGTAGGTTCTGATTCAGCAGGCCTGGGGCGGGGCCTGAGACTCTGCATTTCTGAACAGCTGCTGTTTCTGGTGCGTTGGTGGTGTTGATACAGCTGGTCTGTGGAAAATACTCCATGGCCAAAAAACCAGTAGGAATCATTGACTCTCAGTAGGGCTTGATGGGTATACATTTTGAAGGTAAAGATGATTTGGAAGGAAGGCCACAGAGTCATGGAATCATGAAATTTTAGAATGTTTGAGCTGGCAGGGACCAGAGATATTGCCATAGTTTACCACTGTTTGCTTACCGTTCACTACATGCCAACCCTTGTAAGATGCACCATTGTCTTGCCTACCAGTGGGAAGAAAAGCATTCTGCCAATTATTATAATGGGAACAGGCCATCCCCTGTAAGGCCCATCTCAGTTCCAGAGATGTTAAATGCATGACTTAGAACTGATGGAACAGGTTATTGATCTAACCTGTTGAGTTGACTCCCACCTTTTCCATTTTACAGGGGAAAATCTGAAGTTTAGAGATGAGGGACCTGTGTGGGGTGTGTGGCCAGCAAGAAGCTGGACCAGGATGCCACCGTTTCTGGTGAGTCCTGAGATGGTGCCCGAGAGCCTCAGCAGGCCCAGGGCGCCAGAGGGAGCTTTTCCTGCGACCACTGGATGGCGTGAGTCCTGAAACACTCTGCTCGTCCTGCGCTCCAGGATGCACCCCAAGGAGATGAGTCCCATCCTGTCATTGGCAGCAGATTTTTGCTAAGAGACTTCAAGTCCAGGGCTTTTGTTGTCTGATTTTATATTCAGAACATTGGTTTTTTTTCTATTCAGAAAATTCCCAAGTGAAAGTGAATCCCAGGTGGCATAGTCTCAGCCTTCCCACGCTTGACTCCTCTTCATGGTAATCAGAAGGGAAGTGGCTGTCTGTCTTCTTTCCGGCATGTCTCCTCCATGATGACCCGCAGAGGTAACGGACTAGCAGGGCTGGATCACCCAGGGTGGCAGTTCTCACCCACGCTCTGCCCCAGAGTCACCTGCAGGTACTTGAATCAACCACAGACGCCTGGGCTCATCTGAGGTTAGGAGTTAATTGTTCTGACAGAGCTCAAATATCAGTACTTTTCAAAAGCTCCCTCAAGGATTCTAATCCTATAGCTAGACTGAGATCCATTCAGTTAGTCCAGCCTATTTGACAGATGGGAAAACTGAGGTCCAAAAAGGCCAAGTAACTGGCTTGGGGTCATGCAGTGGGCTGTAGAGGTGGGGCTTGGCTTCATGTCTTGGGATTATCTCTGAATTCCTCTTCAAAGCTCCAACTAGCTGGTCCCACTGAGCCTTTCCTGTTGGTGACAGAACCCCCAACTACCTGCCAAGGTACACATCTGTATGTGTCTCTGTGTGTAAGAGAGAGAAATATTCATTTTCTCTTGGAAAATTCTGGCAGAAAATGGACAGGAGAGCGTAGAAGGAGTTGAAGTAAAAAGATGTCAAGTTAAACATGGGCACCCTTGATGCTGTGTGCCTGGTCCTCATCCCTCACAGGTCAGTGCAGGGGGTCTAATGGGGTTCAGCCTCTTTTGGGAAATGGGCGCAGTTCCAGGGCTCACAGGCCTTATTTTCCATCCTTCAAGCCATGTTAGGGGCCATCTGTGGATGCTTTCCAAGTTCCTTTTTTAAAAAAATATTTATTTTATTGTTTTTGACAGAGAGAGAGAGCGAGAGCAAGCGAGACAGAGACAGAGACAGAGACAGAGACAGAGAGAAGGGGACGGCCCAGAGCTGTCTCCATAGTTGCACGTCATCAGCTTTTGACATGGTTTCATTCCACACAGGTGGGTGGAGGGCATGCAGGGTGGAAACTGGGCCGGGGGCCTCCCGCATGGGAAGCACGCCCCAGTACACCACATGGGTCCGCATGGGCCTGGATTCGGTCCTTGGATGCCAGGGCTACAAGGCGAGCGCTTAACACACTGAGCCATCCCTGCATCCCTCCAAGTTTCTTATACCCCTAAGTCAGAGAGCCTGATATCCCCACTGTCACATGCTGGATGCTCAGGGCTGGGTGGCCTGGGTTGCCCTACAAAGTTCACTGTCCAGTGAATGACTCATTAGGAATTAATGTAGTTTCCACAGGGATTGTCCTGAGGAAGAAAAAATGGGCAGAGTAGGCTGTTAAATTGCACAGAAATGAAATACCCCTCTGAACTGGTTTTTTTCAACCGGTTTCCCATGCTGCTGTGGGAAGGAGATAAGTGTGCTTTCTGCCCATCCCCAGCAGCCCAGGGTTCATCCTGAACCTGGAGTGCTTCTCCCACAGCTGCTAAGTGTTGAGAGGCCCAGGCCACATTACTCAGTGTCTCTGGATTTTGAACTTGCCTTTTCACTTACTTCCACAATGTCACCAGGCCTGGTAAGAATGTGTGTGCTTGTGCGTGAGTTAAGGAGGTAGGCAGGGAGTGGAAGCAGTACCAGGGAAAGGCTAAGTGAGGGCTGTCAGCTGCATAACTATGGGCTCTGGCCATTGAGGGACAAGTGGTCCGGTTCTTATTCAGGAGTTTTCCATCTTTGGGGTGCATGTGCATGAACGGGAGGCTTTTTAGAAAGGCAGATTCCTGGGCCCCACCTTCAGAGAATCTGATGTAGTAGGTGTGGAGGTGGGCCTAGGAACATGCATTTAATCTGCTCATACCTGCTTCTGACACACACTGAAGTTGGAGAAAGACTAGCTAGGGAAACTTCATGCTTGACATTGAAGTGAATGCAAGATACCACCTCTCTGGAGCCCAGTACTGCAAGTGTAAATCAAGGGGAAGAGCTAAATGACCTCCCCACTTTTCCAGCTCTATGCAGGGTTGCTACCCACCTGCCCGGGGAGCTGGATATGACCGGGACAGCTGGAAGCTAAGATGGAAGAGGCATGGAAGTTTAAAATGCTGCAGCACATATACACCTGGCAGGGCTGGCTTCGTTGTAACGACTGCCTGCGGAGCCCCAGAGCTGTCTAAGGTTTTGCTGGGTGGAGGAACAAAACATCTTTCTGGAATAACCCTTCGGAGCACGGAAGGAAAATCATTTTGAGGCAGGGGCCCAGGGCTGCTCAGCCAAGCTGAATGGAACGGCCCTGGTGAGTGTCTGGCCTCCAGGGCTGACTCAGGGCTGGGGGTTCTGGTGAGGGTGGTGGCTGTGGTCCTTAGTGGTGAAGTCGACCCAGTTGTATAGGTGGGACTGCGAGGCAAACAGAGGCTGCACCTGCCCAGATTTCGAATGGAGAAGTCATGCTTTCCTTCACACAGTCTGAGTTTTCCAGCAAAGGATAAGGACACCTCACCCTTATAAAGTGGTATAAGCCTATTTTAAAAGAATACATAGAGCTTATTGGCATATTACAACATTTTGAGAAACTTTGCTGGGATGTCTTCTGTTGAGCCGTGAAGGTCTTTGTACCATGAATGAAAATTAATAGGAAATTAACTTTTGACCAGCAAATCATATAAGTGATTGAAAATTTACGAAGAATATTCATATATGAAGTCTGACAATTAAGTTAGCAAACTCATCCTAGAAAAAATGCTACTTACCTCATTGCTGAATATCACTATGGTCACCTTCAAAGTGCTCCCCTTGGGAAGCTATACACTGATGCCAGCACCTAGTCCACCCTTCAAAGCAATTTTGGAACTCTTTCTGGAACGGCCATCAGAGCTGTCATCATATTACCCTGGATTTCCTGAATGTCATCAAAATGTCTTCCTTTCAGTATTTTCTTTATCTTTGGGTAAAAAAAAAGGTCACTGGGGGCCATATCAGCTGAGTAGGGAGGGTGTTCCAATACAGTTATTAGTTTACTGGATCAAAACTCCCTCACAGACAGTGCTGTGTAAGCTGGTGCATTGTCGTGATGCAACAACCATGAGTCATTGGCAAAAAGTTCAGGTCGTTTTCATCTCACTTTTTCACAGTCTTTTCAGTGCTTCCAAATAGTCAACTTGGTTGACTGTCCAGTTGGTTCAAATTCATAATGAACAGTACCTCTGATATCAAAAAAGGTTAGCAACATTGTTTTGACTCTTGATTTGGACTGACGGAACTTTTTTGGTTGATGAGAATTGGCTGACTTCCATTGTGCACTTGGACACTTTGTTCCAGGGTCCTATTGGTACATCCATGTTTCATCACCAGTGATAACACTGCCTCAAACATCATCTTGCCTCTCCAAAAGGTCTTGGCAAACTTCTACTCTCCTTTGCTTTTGTTCATCAGTGAGCTCCTTCAGGACCATTTCTGCACACACCTTTCTCATGCCAAGATTTTCAGTTAAAATTTTCCTGTTTCTCTATTGATGTTTACTTGGTCTGCTATGCTTCTCACAGTCAGCTGATGATTTTGAAGCACAATTTGATGAATTTCTGCAATGTTTTTGTCAGTTCTGCTTGTTACTGGTCACCCTGACCTCTCTTCATCAGTGATGCTTTCTCTTCCCTCAGGAAAAAAACATTTAATCCATGTGTACACTGCCATTTTCTTCATGGCATTATCCCCATCAATTTGGATTAACATGTCCCTGATTTCACTTCTACTCTTGCCAAGTTTAACAAGAAATGTAATGTTTGTTCATTGCTCTCATTCAAACTCTGATATTCTTGCAATGGCACACAAAACAACACATGGCACCCAACAACAATAATGAACACCACTCAGCGAGACACTGCCACACATCCAAACAAACACAGCTGTGAGACACTGATATACCAAGGTTATGAAACCTTACTGAGCTATTTGTACAGGGCTGCCAATGTAAGAGTATCGGGGCACGTTTGCAAACTTAATTGTCAGACCTGTACATGAGCTCATTTATTCTCATACTAACTAACCTCTGGGAAGTAGGTAAGGCAGGCCTGTAAACCAAAGCATGGGGGACCAGTGACAGATCTAAGGTTGCAACCCTGGCCTCCTTCCTCCAAGCACAGAAGTGTGGCAGACTGGAAAAGGCTGAGGGAATTGTTAGAGAAGAGTAGATTTCCATGTGTCATTTTTATTAACCAGTATACCTGTTGGGCTTTTACAGTGATTGAAAACATCTTTATTGGATTTGTCTATATGCAGCATTTATCTCTGTTCTTTTCCCTCCTGAACAGTAAGAAACCATCCTTTTGATTCTTGCTATAGCTTCCTTTTGACATAACCATGCTCATGATGAAGCTGCATTGCCGGCAGGCCCTTTCTTTTCTCTGTGGCTGTCAGCTGTCTAGTAAACATCTATCTTCCTTTGGTCCAATACTTTCTCTTTCCTTTTTTTACATTAAAATCTTTGTGAAAATAAACTTGGCACTGTATTTTTCAAGAGCCTTACAAATGCTCATTTCCCTTGACCCCAGTAATCCCATCCTTCTAAAATCTAGACTAATGAGAGAATTAAAATTAGCCTAAGAAAATATTAAAGCTTTTTGCACAGAGATGTTCAGCAGAGTATTACTTACAGAAGCAAAAACAGACAAAGCAATTTAAATGTTCAATAACAGAGGGAGGATACATAAATTATGATATGTCCATTTGATGGAAATGTTAGACCCCTGAGTGGCCATTAAATGATAGCTATGGAGAGCAGGTAAGAACAGGGAGGAAATGTTTTCAACAGAATATTAAAGGGGGTATATACCTGCTTATCGTGTATAATTTTGGCTCTAAAGCAAAAAGCAACACAAAACCTACCACCACCACCAAAACCAAACCCACAAAACCTATATGCAGAAAGATCTGAAGGATTAAACTCAGAATGTCTTTTGGTGGTTAAGCTTTTATACTTTGTATTTTTCTGTCTTTTCCAAATTTACAATGATGCATGTGTATAAGTTCTGAAAGGGCAAGCTAAGTCCTTTGTTTGGTACTGTAGGGAGCACTTAAGAGTATGGACTTAGAGAAGGTCTTGGCTCCAGTTAGAGCCCAGTTAACTTCTAAGGTTTGTGGATAAGTCCTCTCAGTATCAGTTCCTCAGATGGAAACAGAAACACATCATACTTGTCTGGGTTAAATTAATTCACTCCAATTAATGGCACCTGGTAGGAGCTCTATATCTATTGAAAACAATTAAACGAATCATTATTCAGATGACACCATCCTCCCCTTCCAGGTATGACCAGGTATTCAGTCATCCACATGTATTTATGAAATGTCTATCATGTGCAAGACATAGCAGTAAGGGAATGGTTTCGGTGTCGTTAACATCAGCCTTATGTGGTGTAACAAGCAGAGGACAGACAATGGAAACTGAAGAAGAGCAAAGTGCAGTAAGATGAAAAAACCCGGTGTATCCGATTCGTAAATTGTTTTTGCATTTAACCCTCACAACAGCCCTTTGAAATTGGAATGTTTTTCATTCTCCTTTGGCAGATGAGGTCTGAGAGATCCAGGCGCTCGTGCAAGATGCCACAGCCGGTAAGGGCAGAGCTGGGGTTGGGTTGCAGGCCAGGCTCTTCGCACACCAAGTCGCTGCCCACCTTACACAAGAAGGGCGCTCTTTCACCAGGTCCTTCCCTACCACAGCGGGACACCCAGGCCACCTTTCCGTCAGAATTTCCTCAGGGGCTGTGAACCCACCTCCTGCCAGTCTTTTTTTCACTGTGGGAGCTGATGTCCCTCTCTCTCATAAAGGAAAAGGCTTTATTGCTCAGGGACAATAAAAAACTTCTGGAGTTGGGGACTTACTAGTGAGCCATGAGGGTCAGAAAAAAACCTGGAACACATCCAGGTGGTATCTGGGGAATAAGGACTGTCTCTGATAATGCACTGTTGCCTCTGGCTTGTATGGTGTGTAGATTCTCACCTGGCCTGCAGGTGGTGAGACCCCAGACCCCTGAGTGGCCTAACACTTATTGGGCAGGTGTTCTGTAGGGCGTTGGGAGGACCATGCATGTTCTGGGCTTGGTTGGAGGGTGCAGGATGTATGTCCTCATGGGTCACCTGATGAGACCAGACATAAACTTAGTGCCATGGAACCAGGATTAGAAAAGGGAAATTTGGCACGGTCCCCCTTTTCGATCAAATCTAACCCCATCCATTCTACAGATGAACAACTTGAAGTCCCACAGAGAGAAAGTGATTTTCCCAAGGTCACACAGTGATGTTAATTAGCTGTTAGTTCAGGATGAAGTAAATCAAGGCAGGCCTTTGAAGATGGTGAGCTGTCTGCTTATCAGGAAGCAATGACTTCAAGTGTGAAGCACAAGCAGTCACTCAACAAACATTTGCTGGGGCCTTCCTGGGGGCTGGGCCTCTGGTGGCATCAGGTACATAAAGATGAAGGATATGGAAGGTGCCCTCCGTGTAGTGGAGGGACAGATATGCAAAGAGACAGGAGGGTATAGGGTGGTAAATCCTCCCTGGCAACCAGTGTGGAGCCTAGGGACTTCGGGAACGGTGCCTGGGGTTGTAAAATGATGGATGAGTTACCAAACAGATCTGGAGGAAGGGTTAGCTGGGAACAGCAGGGGTAAAAACCCAGATACCTATGTGGATGAGCAGGGCTCTTTGAGGAGACTGACAAGTCATCAATGTTGGCTGATATATATTCTTGGGGGTAAATGATGGCACCGGGTCACGGCTGGGCTAGGTTTTGGCAAGGGTTGGAGAACGGGGAGCCTGCTGTCACGTAAGCATTAGAATCTAGGAATAAAGCAAACTTCTGTGTATGAGTAAGTTGTGCCAAGGGAGCTGCAGACAAAGACAGGACTTCACAGCCAGCTGTGGGCATCTGAGGTTTCCTGACGGAGGGGGCATGTGAGCTGAGCACAAAAAGAAGAGCTGAATTTGTACAGAAGGTGCTAGGGATGGAATTCTGAGCAGTGGAAACAGAGCAGACAGAGGTTTAGAAGGGGATCTTCTGGGCCCAGGGAGTGGCTCTATTGGACAGAGCGTCACATGAAGTATGAACTGTGATCGTTGAACTTGGGCATCATGAAACACACAACAGAAAGCCACAGAGGGTGCCTGGGGGGGGGCAAGCTCAGGATGGCTGTGAAGGCTGAATTTCCAGAATGCGTCAGGTGTCCGGACGTGCCTGGGATTCCCATCAGACAGGGAGAGGAAGAAACACTGAGAAGCTTAAAAGAAAGAGAAATGAACTCTCAGGCTTAATGGTTAGTGAGGGGATGGAGGTAGGCCAGGGTAAAAGCAGTAATAGCTTAAACACTTTTTTAAGGTATTATCAGAGAGAAGGTGACAGGTAGACAGGGAGAGAGAGAGAGAGAGAGAGAGAGAGAGAGAAGTGGGGAGGGCCCAGAGCAGTTTCCAGAGTTGTACGTCATTAGTTGTGACAGGTTTCATTTCACACAGGTGGATGTGGAGCTACATGGGGCGGGAACTGAATCGGGGGGCCTCCCGCATGGGAGGTGAGAACCTTTGCCCTATAGCCATCCCGGTGGTTACCAGTTGTGCCACAGTTCAGCATATGGGTTTACATGGGCTGGGGCTGGGAATTGAACCCTGGGCCTCACAATTGCAAGGAAAGCACTCAGCTGTTGAGCTATCCCAGCATCCCCACCAGTAATACTTTCAGTACCACTTCCAACCTGGCTATTGGGAATCACCCTTTTTTTAAAGAGTTATTTTATTGTTTTTGACAGAGACAGAGAGAGACAGAGACAGAGAGAAGGGGGAGGGCCCAGAGCAGTCTCCATAGTTGCACATCATTAGTTGTGACATAGTTTTGTTCCACACAGGTGGGTAGGGGCTGCACAGGGCGAGAACTGGGCTGGGGGCCTCCTGCTTGGGAGACACACCCCCTTGAGCCAGGGGCTGAACCAGGGGGTGAGAACCAAGCTGGGGGCCTCCCACATGGGAAGCACACCCCAGTTCAGCATATGGGTTCACACGGCTGGGACTGGGATTCAATCCTTGGTCCCCGGGGCTGCAAAGTGAATGCTTAACTTGCTGAGTCATCCTGGCTTTCTCAAATTGATTATATTTTTGCAATTCCATTTATATCCTTTTATTGAATTTTTAGTTATAACTTGGTTTTGATATTTTGGTGGTGGCTGGGGAGTTTATAGTACACACTTTTAACTTATTACCAGCTACCTTCAAGTGATATTGTAACACTACTTATATAGTCTAAGTATCTTAAAATAGTATTTTCCCATTTCTCCTTTCTTGGCCTTTATGTGATTGCTGGCATTCATTTTTCTTACGTTATATACATATGTTACATACTCTATACATGTTATAAATTTCACAATACATACTTTATAAACATCACAATAAATTATTATTGAAGCAGTCAATCATTTAAAAACTATATTTAAATAAGAAAAATACCTTTTATTTACTAATGTAGTTATTATACTATTTCTGGTGTTCATTCCTTTTATGTGGATCCACATTTCCATTTGGTGCCACTTTCCTTTTGCCTAAAGGGCTTTCTTGAATACCCTTTGGAACATACAACTGCTAGTAATAGATCTGCTGGTGTATAAATCTGTTGTATCTTCATCTTTTATGTGTCTGAAAAGCCTGACTATTGCTTTATTTTTGCATGATATATTCTCTGGGTATACAATTATAGATTGGCAAGTTTTCCCTTCTTTCAGTGCTTGCAAGGTATTTCTTTTGTGTCACTTGCATTGTTTCTGATGAGAAACCTACTGCCATCCTTATCTTTGTTTCTCTGTATATAATGAGTTATTTTTCTCTGGATGCTCTTAAGATTTTCTCTTTTCACTGATTTTGAGAAATTTTGGTATAGTTTTCTTCATGTTTCTTGGGGTTGGGTTTTATTGACCTTTCAAATCTGTGAATTTATAGTTTTCGTCAAATTTGGAAAGGTTTTGACCATCATTTTCTCAAATATTTTTTTCTGTCCCTCCTCTTTCTTCAAAAACTCTAAATACACATGTGGTAGGCCACTTGAAGTTGTCCCAAGGCTCACCGATACTCTTCATTTCAAAACAATCTTTGTTCTTCCTGTGTTTCATTACTATTATATTTCTTCAAGTTAACTAATCTTTTCCTCTACAATAATTAACTTGCTGTTAATTCCATCCAGCATATTTTCTGTCTCAGACATTGTATGTTTTTATCTCCAGTAGCTCAATTTGAGTCTTTTTAAAAATATATTTCATGTTCGTACTTTGAACAGATGGGTTAGTTGTAACTATTTTAATGTCCTTGTGGCTGTTTCTCACATGTGCTAGTTCTGAGTTGGTTTCAATGGGTTGATCATTCTTCTCACTATAGATCATATTTTCCTGCTTCTTTGCATGTCTGGTCATATTTGATTGGATATTAGACATTGTAGATTTTTCATGTTGGGTGTTGGATATTTCTGTATTTCTATAGCTTTTGAGTTTTATTCTGAGACACATTTAAGGTACTTGGAAATAGTTTGACCCTTTTGAGTTTTACTTTAGAATTTGTAGGGGGAAGCAGAGCACCTTTAGTCTAGGGCTAATTATTCCACACTACAGATGCAAGATCCTTGTGGATACCTTTCCCAATGTCCCCTGAACTGTGAGGGCTTTCAGGTTGGCTGGTAGGAACAGGCACGGTTCCCAGCTCCATGTGAGTGCCGGCACTATCCCCTCTAACACCCTCAGAAGGTTCTTTCCCTGGCCCTGGGTAATTTTCTCACATGCAGACCCCAATCAGAAACCTGAATTCAGGGAAGCCGGATGGCGCAGTGGGCTGAGCGCTCACTTTGCAGCCCCGGGGACCGATGATCGAATCCCAGCCCCAGCCCATGTGGACCTATATGCTGAACTGGGGAGTGCCCCCAGTTCAGTTCTCACCGGGGTGAGACCCCAGCCCAGTTCCTGTCCTGTGCAGCCCCACTCCCACCTGTGGAATAAAACTATGTGGAAAAACCGATGATGTGCAACTATGGAGACTGTTCTGGGCCATCCCCCTCTCTGTCTCTGTATCTTCCTCTCTCTGTATCGCTCTGTCAAAAACAATAAAAAAAAAAAAAAGAGAAACCTGAATTTGGAAGGAAGACCCTCTTGATCTTTGGAGTTCTCTCTCTGTGCGGACTTCTCCTATTTGATATTCTATGCTATAAACTCCAGATGGCATGGGCTTCCTGGATGCTCAGCTCTGTGTCCTCAACTTGGGGAGTCCCTGGGGCCCCACCTATTTCCCTGTCCATCACTGTGGCCTGGAAACTCTCTGAAGGATATAAAAGGAGCAGTCACAGGGCTTTTGATTTCTCATCTCTTTGTAATCACTGTTCTTTGTTATCTAATATTCAGAACTCTTGAAAACTGTTCTATATAGAGAGATATAGATATAGATATAGATAGATATGTACTATTTTGCCCCCTTTCGGTAGTTTTCGGTAAGAGAATAAACCCACTCTGTTACTACATGTTGGCTAGAAGCAGGAACCAGAGCTTCTGCTGCCAGCCCCAGTCCAGCCATCAAAACACCAGGCTCACTTTAGTATTAAATAGCAGGGGTTAAATGCTTTTCCCAGGTAAAGAGCAGGTTTGAATCAGGTGTCCCTGACTTTTCTCCGTGCCACTGCCTCTCCATTCAGAAAACAGTGATGTAGCAGCTACTTTATAATTGAAGTACTTCCACAGTTACTACCAAATCTGATTCTCTCAAGAGCCAAGTGAGATAAATAGGCATTATTAGCCTGTTTGACAACTAGAGAATCTGAGGCTCAAAGAGGTACAGTGACCTGCCCCTGGCTACAGAGAGCGAATGACAGTCAGTCTACAGCCAGGGCCTCTGTCCACCACTGCTGGGCTGTCTTTGCTGCTCTTCCTCTCCTTTGTAGCAAGGCAACAGGCAGGGAGCTCAGCTTTCCTTCCTGATCATCACGACAAATGCAGGGAGGGAGACAAATAAGGCAGTCCCCTGCCAGGAACCCGTAGAGAAGCACAGCCACAGTGACTGTCGTCACAGGCGGGTGACTGCGCTTCCCGGATGCACGGCGTGTGCGGTACAAACGGTGTTTTCCGACCGTTGTCATGGTATGTGGACAAAATGGGAGTGCGTTACATTGGCAAATGTCAGTAGTGCCTCCTCCTCATTTTTACTAGGACCAGTTGAAGCGATGGGCAAGCCTGGGGGAAGAGCCATAATGAAAATAGTAATGTTTGCTCCCTGTCAGGAAGTGGGCTGCTATCACTAAGTTCTTCTTAGGAGCTTGTAAAATAAAGCAACCTGAATCACATTTGAAGAGAAGCTGGTCCTTAGAAAGATGTGGAGCTCGGAAATGAATTCTCTTTAATCGAGGGTTCCATTTCCCTCTTGGTTTCCAGCAATTCTGTCCACATGGAGTGGTGTGAAGGCCCTAGCCTCTTTGGTGGCCTATGAGCTCTGAGCCAGGGTGGGGTGGAGGGAAGTGCAGAAGCTCTGACAACTCTGAAGTCTGGGTTTGAATTGTGTTTCTCTACTACGAAGCCTCAATATCCCCATCTATAAGATGGGCATAGGGAAGCCTGTCTTGCAAGGTAGTTGTACTGAGGCAGCCTGGATAAAGTAGGTGGAGCATGGTGCTCACTGGTTACCAACCTTCACAGCTGAGGTCCTGAGTGCTGAAGAACAAGGAATGATGGAGGCGACCTTGGTAGTGCCACTCAATGAACTGTGATGGAATGATATAACTGATGTCACAGGGATCTTCTCATGACAGAAGATGCTTATGAGAAATCATGTTGAGGGACAAAAGGGCAAAGTAATATCAGAGTCCAGTGAGCAAACTGAATTTGCCCAAAGCCCTACCGAGAGGGCCCAGCCACCATGAGCTTTGGGCAAATGCAGGTTATGAGGAGACAAAACCGTATGTAAATATGAAAGCAGTGCTAGGAAGCTGGTGAGCAGAGAATAAGAATGAAAAGATACAAAGACATCCCTGTGGCCTCTGAAAGAGGGGGTTGGGAGAGGGGGAAGAGAGAGAGAGAGAGAGAGAGAGAGATTGAATGCAAAGAGAGAGCAGCTCCTGGGTTCTGGGTTTCCGACACAAGGCCTGCTGTCTTTGTTCTCTGTAAGCCCTTCGGTGGCCTTTGGCAACCATAGCCCTTTCCTTGGTCAGTCTCTGAGACGATCTGCTCCTTGTAACCCAAGAACCCTAACTAAGGGAGAAACAAACAACAAAGCACACAGAGAGAAAACGGCAAGGAAAGATACCAGTCATAACCATTCCTTCCCGTCAGTAGGGGTTCTATGAGTTATTTTCCCCCCATTTTTTTGTTTTTCCCCGGAATTTCTTACAATAAGCCATGGCAGCGGCCACTGGCTCTTTTCTGTGTCTGGGGCTTGACCTGAAAAGCAGCCTGAGTGCTCCGGGTGAGCACCCCCACCCTGGCTGGCTCTGCTCCTGCTGCTGGCTCCCCTCAGGCCAAGTCATAAAGCTTGGGAGGCTCAGTTCAGTTCAATTCCGTTCCATTCAGTTCAAAACATTAACTGATCCCTTATAGACTGAGCACTGGGACAGGTGCTGCGCATGTGCAGGAGTAGGTCTTAGTCCCAGAGAAAGACATACAAGTAAAAGCCCCGGAAGGCGGTGCCCAAGCGTTCATTGTCTATAGTGGGGCAGGGAGATGGTGTCAAGCTGAGGGTGGGGACATCCCTGTGATGTGGCACAGAACTAAGGACATTGAAGGAGGGCAGAGGACCGCTCAATTTTAGGAGTTATGGAATGCTTAAGGACAGTTGTCAGTCTAATCCTACCTAATCAACCCAACCCAATCTAATTCACACTCATCCAACCCATGGAGCTAATTAAATCCACCCCCAGGATGGAGCCCAAGGGTGCAGGCACTGAGCCCTCCAGTGATCTAGAGAACAGGCACTCTGCCCCCAGACCTGGGAACCATTTTTTTTTTTTAAACTAACTTCAAAAACAGACACAAATCCTTTCAAAAGCGGCTTTTCCTAAAAGGAGAAACTTCCAAAGCAGGGTCTGGGAGAGGCTGTCATTGGGGAAGGTATAGCAGGACCAGCCGGGACAGGCTGTCTCTGGCTGGAAGGATCAGACACCCCCATCCCCCGCTACTGTGAGTCTGCTTGCTTGTCAGATGCCATGTGCAAACCATAAAAATGTTTGTAAATAGCTGTACCGTGCACCTTCTGAAAAATCTGCACATAAGCACACACATGCATTCTTGTTATAAATATTCCAGGGGTCCAGAAAAGTGTAAAACCTTGCACATTCAATTCTGTTCCCTTCTCTTAGCAGCTCTCAGTATGGCGTGCATCCTTCCAGAATTTTTCTGTGTGCTATCATGCATACATGTGCATTTATAAATATATAGTTTAGTTTAGTGTGTGGGTATTTTTAATACAAATAGGACCACCCTGTATGGAATGTTCTGTACCTTGTTTTTTACACTTACCAATATGTTTTGAAAAATGTCCCCAAGGTACCTGCAAGCCATCCTAACCCATTTTAGCTGTTTTGCTGGGGTGTGGGGGGAATTCATATTCATTTGCCCTCTTTAATTGAATCATTCTCTTATCGATGAACATTTCAGCTGTTGCCAATTTTTTGCTCTCACAAACAGTACTGCAGAAAAGATCTTTATCCATGTTTCTTGGGTTCATTTGTAAGCATTTCTTTAGGACAGATTGTAAGAAGTGAAATTGCCAGATTGAAGGGGATGTCTGTGTTTGTATTTTAAAGGCTTCTGCCAAGGCCTTGCCCATCTCTCTAGACTCTCCCCTCTGCAGCTGTCTTATCTGCCTTCTCCAGAGACGGTGGCTTCTTTGCTGGGGTCTGCTCCCCTTCTGCTTGTTCCTTTTACAGTCTTCTTGGCTTTTCTACAGGCCTTGGCCAAATGCCATCTTCCTGTCCTTTGCCACCCAATTGTGTCAAAGGTCCCGTGTTAAGGATTCTGAGTGCTATTTCAAAACATAAAGCAGATAAGTCAAAGAGTGATGATTCTCATTTCAGAGTGGTTTTTCTTTTTGTTTCAAAATAGTATCTGCTGCAGAGTTTGGAGCATTTCATGAACTGAGATTGATTAAGCCTGCAATTCATTCATTCATTCATTTATTCACTCACTGATTTACAGTGTGAATCTCTGGGTTAGGTGTTTTAGAGCCTTTGTCTTCAAATGGCTTGCTCTCATTGGATGGAGCAAGACATGCTAATAATGTGGTTTATTAGGTAAATTTATATTAATAGCCAGCTAACTGTTAAAATGTTTTAGATGCTCAAAAAAAAAAGAGAGATCTCAGTAAGTAAGAGACAAGAGATGCTTTGGGGATAGAACAGTCTAACAGATCAGTACTAAGATTTAGTAGTGCACAGTGAATGATTACTGGGGCTGTCCAGCCTGCTTGTCACAACAGAAACAAACGCAGGAACTTCTCTATCCCTGGGCAACAGCTATGTTCAAGCTGAAGGAGGAGGAAATAGGAAAGAGATGTCTTTGCCAGGGTCCCCTTTCCTGTGCCCTTGCCAAGGGGGCGTGACAGTAGTACTGTTAATATTCATTCTTTCATTCATTCATTTGCTCACTCTGGCTGATAGTTCTAAAAGATTTGTTTGTGATTATCTAACCTTCCTGGTTGTCAGAAAAAAGATGAAATAGCTTTCAGCTTGCATATGAAAGTGTCCTCTACAGATATATTTTTTGTCTCTTATAAAAAAAAAAAAAATCCGAAGCCAAGGCCACACTGTTCAGAGTGCAGATAGTGAGCTGCTCATGAATCAAAAGATAAAGTGGTCCTGGGTAGCAGGACTCACCAAAGAATGTTCTGATTTATGCACTTGTCTCCTGAGTAAGATGAAGTTGGTGAGTCAGTGGACATTAGGCCTCCTTTCTCTGCCTAAGCCTGAGGAGGAAGTAAGCCATTGAGAGATAAGCGACTGGCTTCCCACGTCAGAGTCGGTGCAGAGCGGGCACAGGAGAAACTAACTCCGCCTTGATGGGTGCTGGGGAGGGGGGCACCCTCCCCAGTTAGTACCATTTCCAGCTTGTCTTTTTTCCTATGCACCCAGTAAAGAGCTTTATTTATTTATTTATTTTTAGTTTCTAGTGTTCAAGACCGTTTAATCCAATGACATCACATCTGAAGGCTAAGTAGAGCTTGAATGAATTGTAAATTGTTGGTGTTAATCCTCAGAAGTCATTCTACAACATCCATCCTTCCATCTAAGAATTATAAGACCTAATATTTTCCCTTCAGAAGTTTACAGTATACTGGGGGCGTGTTACACGGACACATATAGCTCTTAATCTGTGATGGATTGTTTGATTACCCACCTCTGCTGGATTGTAAGTTCTGAGAACCAGGTCAGTTCTGTTCACTGCTATGTCCCCCATGCCTAACACAGTGCCTGGGACATAGTAGGGGCTCAATGGGTGAATGAGTCAGCAGGGAATGATCCAGGGGTTTGATAGGAAGGCTCCAGGCCTCCTTGTGGAGCAGTGTGTGGATCAGAGGGCAGCTGCTGGGGAGTAGTGGGGTGTAACCATTGGGAAAAGCGATAGCTAGAACCAGGATGTGGAATTTGGACTTTATTCTTTGGGTTGGGAAAGACAGTGTACATCAAGCAGGAAAGTGACATGATAAATTAGACTGTTTCTCTTTTGTACATTTGTTTATTCATTCATTCTGTTTAATACAATTTACATGTAAATGCTGAGGTATCCTCAAAGAGCTCACAAAGGGGATATAGATAAATAGACAGATGATTATAACATGTAAATTTTATGCTAGAGATTCACACAGAATACTCTAGGATGGCCTTCTAGCACAGAAAACATTTGAGCTGAGTTTCAAAGGAACGCATACTTGGATAAAGAATGGGTGGGGACAAGAGTGACCAGAAGGGAAAAAAATGGATGCTGAAAAAGGGGAGAAAACAAGATGAAAGAAGACTAGAAGACCAATTCAGTTCACTGCTAATGGACACTTTTCAGGGATTTTCTTTCTTTTTTTTTTTTAAATATATTTTTATTTATTTTTATTTTTGACAGAGAGAGAGATACAGAGACAGAGACAGAGAGAGAACTGAACTGGGGGAGCTCCCAGTTCAGCATATGGTTCCGCACGGGCCGGGGCCGGGATTCGATCCCTGGTCCCTGGCGCTGCAAAGTGAGCGCTTAACCCACTGAGCCATCCCGGCTTCCCCTAGGGATTTTCTTAAAAGATCAAGAAACCCAAAGAGAAAAAAAAAAAAAATTGAGAGAGAAAAAAAAGATGGCGGCATGAGAGGAGAACGCCGATAACTGCCTGGGAAGGGCCTTGTGAACAGAGGGAATCCACAGGGGAAGCCCTGAGAAGAAACCTCAACTAAGAGAACCACACAACGCGGAACAACACCCAAAGGTTAGAGAAAAAAGGGGAGAGTGGGAGAGGAAAAGGGAAGCAGCGGTTCGGGGACAGAGACTTGGAGCGTGGCCCGGGGCTGGCAGAAACAAAGGGGGATTGGGGGACTACGGTCACAGTGGAGCTGGATCGAGGGCGGGCTGGAGGCCGAGACCTAGGGAGCGTGGAAGCCCCACAAGATTGTGGACAATTTAACATCCGAACTCAAGGGACAGCACGCAGTGCCCTAATCAGATCACGGAGCCTAAAGTGGAACAGGGACTGTGGAGCAGGGTGGCGGCACTTCCCGGCGGGCGGGGTGAGAGCAGGGCACCAGCCCGCAACGGCTCAGCACCCCTGATTTATGGAGGCGATTGACTGTGAGGGAGCGCCTTCTGAGGACAGGGCTCTTGGAGTGAGGGCTGGGGCTTGAGTGGGCATAGCTGCATTGGACGTGCTTGGAGTGAATCCGGCGGTCTCAACAGAGCCGGGAGCATAGAGCGGCTGCCGCCTGAGCTACGGCCTGTGCGCACAGGGCTTTCGGCGCCCCGCCCACCGGGCCGCTGGGGCGCTGCAGCCCGCGTGCCCAACTGGGCTGCCGACTAGGTCGCCACGGCATCATTGCCTGCACGCTGGACTGCGTGGCCGACCAGGGCCTCTGCCAAGCCCCAGCCCATCCAAGAGCTGCCCTGCGGGCATTGCTTACAGATACGATTGAAGGAGGGGCAGCCAGGAGGAGGAGAGAAAGACCAGAGCTCCTGAGCCCCACCGGCACTGAACCACCAGCCCCCCTGCTGAAAGAGGAATCTGCTATTGTGTCTCAGGCCGGCCCTAGATCCTACTCACATGCCCCCACCCTGGCCACACCTTTACTACCCTGCTATCTAACAGCTAAGACAGCAACCTGAAGTGCCTCAGGACACAGAAGCTGTCTGCTTCCCCCAACCCTCTCCCAAAATCTCCTTCTCCCACAACTGAGCCCAAAAGAAAAAATAAAGAGAAGCCCATCTGATAGGCAAACCCCCAGAGGAAAAACAGACTCATGCGTAAAGCAAGAAGAACCACATCAAACACAATGCACACCTCAGAATCCAAAGCCCCTCCAGAAGATCAGGGGCATTCTTTAGTAAAGGACCTTGCACACTTGGAATCAAATCTAAGTGAAATAGAATTCAGGGTTGCATTAATCAAGACACTCAGAGAGCTCACTCAATGCTGGCAAAGTACACAGACACAGTTAAATGACCTCAACAAGAAATTTTCTGAGCAAAATGGGTACTTTACCAATAAAATTGAGAAGCTAGAGCAGAACCAAAAGGAACTCCTTGAAATGAAAGGCATCATGGGAGAGCTGAAAAAAGAACTGACCAGCATAGGAAACAGGGCTGACCAGCTAGAGGAAAGGATGAGTGAAATTGAAGATACCAACATGGAAATGTCACAGAGGGAAGAAGAAAGGGAAAGGAGAATCAAGAGAAATGAAAGAGCCCTACAAGAACTTTCTGACTCCATCAGAAAGAAAAATATTAGAATAATAGGGGTACCAGAAGGAAGCGAGATGAAATCTTCTCTGAGTCTACTAAAACAAATAGCGGATGAAAATTTCCCTAACCTGTGGAAGGAATTACAGCCCCAAATCCAAGAGGAAAGCAGAAGCCCTAACTACCTAGACCCTAGCAGATCTTCTCCAAGGCACATTGTTCTGAAGATGACAAAAACCAATGACAAAGAAAAAATCCTCAAGGCTGCCAGGGAAAAACAAAACATAACTTTCAAAGGAAAACCTATCAGG
>PVKE010009516.1:0-44643 GCA_004027555.1 Craseonycteris thonglongyai
ACAGAGACAGAGACAGTTAGAGAACCGAACTGTGGGAACTCCCCAGTTCAGCACGTGGGTCCTGCCTGGGCCGGAGCCGGGATTCGATCCTCGGTCCTCATGGCCTCAAAGCGAGCGCTCAACCCGCTGAGCCGTCCCGGCTTTTCCCACTTTTTTTTTTTAAAGATTTATTTTCTGGGAAAGCCAGGATGGCTCAGCGGGTTAAGCACTCACTTTGAAGCCCCGAGGACCAGGGATTGAATCCCGGCTCCGGCCCAGGCAGACCCACATGATGAACTGAGGTGTGCTTCCCAAATGAGGTGAGGCCTCCAGTTTAGTTAAAAAAAAAAAAAAAGATTTATTTTATTGTTTGTGACAGAGACAGAGAGAAGAGGGAGGGCCCAGAGCAGTCTCTGTAGTTGTACGTCATCAGTTTTTGACATGGTTTCATTCCACGCAGGTGGAAGGGGGTAGGGGGTGGGGGTGAAGGGGCGGCACAGGGCTGGACCCAGGCTGAGGACCTCCCACGTGGGAGGCATGCCCCCATGACCTGGGGGCTGGGGTGGGGGCCTCCCACATGGGAAGCTCACCTCAGCAAGAACTGAACGGGGGCCACACCCTGGTTCAGCATATGGGTCCACATGGGCCAGGGCCGGGATTCGATCCTTGAACCCCAGGGCTGCACTTAACCCACTGAGCCATCCTGGCATCCCCTTTGTCCTGGTCTAGTCCAGACTGCCCTTCTTCATGGTCCGGCACTGTGTTAGCCCCCTTTGGGGTTCTTAGTGAGCACTTAACCCACTGAGCCAACCCGACATCCTTCTTTTTTTTTTTAAGATTTGTTTTTATTGTTTTTGACAGAGAGAGAGACAGACAGAGAGAGACAGAGAGAAGGGGGAGGCCCAGAGCAGTCTCCATAGTTGACATTAGTTTTCCATATAGTTTTACTCCACAGGTGGGTGCTGGGCTGCGCAGGGCAGGAACTGGGCCCGGAGCCTCCCACATAGGCCCCGGCAAGAACTGAACTGGGGGCACATCCCAGCTCAGCATGTGGGTCCTCAGTGGCCGGGGCTGGGATTCAATCCTCAGTCCCTGGGACCTCAAAGTGAGCACTTAACCCGCTGAGCCATCCCAGCTTCCCCCCTCTTTTTTTTTTTAAAGTCATGTTTATTGAAGCATAATTTACATATAGTTAAGCTCACCCCAAATTTGACCAATGCACAATCACCACTATAATCAAGATGTAGAACAGTTCCTCAAAACTCCTGCATAGGCCTTTGCAACCAGCCCCTCAAATAAGAATCCAATGATCAGTTTTGTCAAAAGGGTCAAATTTAATCATTAAAGTGATTTATAATATTATGGGAAAATCTGAAAGGTATAAAACCTAGTTTTTAAAAGGATACTTTAGGACCTATAATCTTTAGAACAGTCAAGAAGAATGAAATTTTAACATAACCTTTGTAAATGAAAGCACAGTCTTAAGCTAGGTGTAGAGTAGCTAGTCTAGTTACTATGTTGAACTGCAGGCTGGGGCTGAATGGTAAGAAAACCCCTTTAAATAATGGAATCAAATTCTATGGAAATTCTCTATGGGGCAGATATATGAGGTCTGACAATGAAGTTCACAAACTTGACCCTGTGCACTTATGTTGTCAGCACTGTACAAACAACTCAGTAAGGTTTTATAACTTTGGTATTGCAGTGTCTCATAGCCGTGTTCATGTTGATGTGTGGCGGTATGTTGCTGAGTGGCATTCATTATTATTGTTGTGTCTTTGTGTGTGCTGTCATGAGAATGTTGGCGCTTGAATTTGAGCAATGAACAAACATTAAATTTCTTGTTAAAATTGCAAGAATGGAAGTGAAATCAGGGACATGTTAGTCCAAATTGATGGGGATAATGCCATGAAGAAAACTGCAGTGTACAAATGGATTAAACATTTTCTGAGGGGAGAGAAAGCATCATTAATGAGGAGAGGTCAGGGTGGCCAGTAACAAACAGAACTGACAAAAACATTGCAAAAATTCATTGAATTGTGTGTCAAAATCATTGGCTGGCTTTAAGAAGCATAGCAGACCAAGTAAACATTGATAGAGAAACAGGAATATAATGAAAATCTTGGCATGAGAAAGGTGTGTGCAAAAATGGTCCTGAAAGAGCTCACAGATGAACAAAGGCAAAAGAGAGCTGAAGTTTGCCAAGACCTTTTGGAGAGGCAAGACAATGTTTTGGGCCATGTTATCACTGGTGATGAAACACGGGTGTACCAATACGACCCTGAAACAAAGTGTCAAAGTGCACAATAGAAGTCAGCCAATTCTCCATGACCAAAAAAGTTCCATCAGTCCAAATCAATAGTCAAATTGATGTTGCTAACCTTTTTTGATATTATTATGAATTTGGTGAGTGGTATTGTTCATTGTGAATTTGTACCAACTGGACAGTCAACCAAGTTGACTAATTGGAAGTGCTAAAAAGGCTGCGTGAAAAAGTTAGACCAAAACAACCTGAACTTTTCATCAACAACTCATGGTTCCTGCATCACAGCAATGTACCAGCTCACACAGCACCGTCTGTGAGGGAGTTTTAGCCAGTAAGCAAAGAACTACCGGTATATTGGAACACCCTCCCTACTCACCTGATCTGGACCCCAATGACTTTTTATTTTTTACCTTAGGATAAAGAAAATATTGAAAGGAAGACATTTTGATGACATTCAGGACATCAAGGGTAATAAGATAACAGCTCTGATGGCCATCCCAGAAAGAGTTCCAAAATAGCTTTGAAAGGCAGGCTAGGCACTGGCATTAGTGCATAGCTTCCCAAGGGGAGGACTTCAAAGGTGACCATGGTGATGTTCAGCAATGAGGTATGCAGCACTTTTTCTAGGACAAGTTCATGAACTTAACTGTCAGACCTCATACCTATGTTCTTACAGATATTTGGCACCTTCTCAACATGTATTCCTGCTACCATGAAAGGGAGAAAAAGAAAGCAAAAACTTCTTTGTGTATGAGGGCTGTTCGGAAAATATCCAGCCATGTCAATGAAAAATAGAGACACTCACGGCTGGATTTTTTTCTGGACAGCCCTCGTGTATCAATCATCCCATGTTCACATACATCTTGTCTATGGGGAAAGCTTTTTTCAAGTGCCAGCCCTGAAGTTTGTCAGCATCTTGAGCTGGACTGAGCTGAATCACGTGCCTCAGCCGAAAAGATGCGTCTCTCTTTGGATTGGATCAACCGTGTGTGTGTGTGTGTGTGTGTGTGTGTGTGTGTGTGTGTGTGGCAGTCCAGATGCTGGGCTCAAGTGCGCGGGGAGGGGTTGGCAGTCCCATAATAGGGGATTCCTTAGCTGGCTTGTCTCTGCCACCTGGGGAGCACCTCACATCCCAGGCACCGTGCTAGGGGTTGATGGGGTGTGAGGCTGACCTGGACCACAGCAAGCCCACAGCCCTGTGACATGTCACCCCCTGAATGTGTCATCAGTCCTGCCCATGAATCAGTAAACGCCTGTAGAATGCCATCTTGTGATTTGGAACCCACTCGATTGAATTCAATATCGAGGAAATCATGAGAGGTCTTTCATATCCAGTTTCATTGTGTCTGCGGCAGTTTCCTGATTGCAACAGGCCCTGTGAATCCCGTTGCAAAAGGAAGTAAGTGAGCTGGCATGATGCCCTTAGTGTAAGGCTTAGGCGGAGGACAGAGCTGGATGTGAATCACAGCGCCTCTACGTAAGAGCTGTGTGACCTTGGTAAATCACCGAACCTCTCTGAGCATCAGTTTTCCTCAGATGTAACATGGGAATAATAATATTTCCTACCCCACAAGGCTGCTGTGAGGATTAAAGAAGAAAATATCAAGTTAGTTATCATGTAATGATACAAATTATTGTTATTATTGCTTTGTTGCTACTCTGTGCTGGTTCCTAATAAACACTTTTTTTCGTGTGTTCCTCGGCCATCCATTCTAGGATCTTGCCTGGTGTTGAAAGGAGGTCAATGCGTGGAAGTGATAGCAGGGGCCATGCTATGGTTGTGTAGGTGCAAAAAAGAGGTGGCACACTCGAGAAGGTTCTTCTTGGAAAAGTGGCTTATAAGGCTGGCCCTTGGCTGGCGTCTGGGAACTGGGTGCTTGACCTGTTCCTTGAATTCTGTAATTGATAGGATCTTTCTTGTTCCTAGTCTGTTTTCACAAACAATCTGATTCGTGCTTCATCCCTGCTTTCTTCATGGAAATCTGGAATTTCGGTGCATGCCAGGTAGAGTGTGCCTATGTGACCAGGCCCCAGTAAAACCCTGGCCACTGAGTGTCTAACAGGCTTCTTGGGCCGGAACGTTGCTTGCATGTTGCTTTGGGAAGAGTGTGTTCTGTGTCACCTATGAGTCCTTTTATTGAATCTCCAAATGTGGGGGTGGTCTTGGGGACCTCCAAAACTCTGTGTGTGTGTGTGTGTGTGTGTGTGTGTAATTTCTTGCTTTTTGTTTCTGGAACAAATAAATATGCTTTACATTTTTGTTGCATGAACGTGCAGCCACGATATTATTTCAGTAATAAGATCGTGTTCTTGGTGCATCATCCTCAGCGACAGTTTCCAGCAGCTGCTCAGCTGTGTGGCTTCCTTCCGGCTCCTGGCCTTTGGCCCCAACATCCCTCTTGATGATGAGATTGTCAGAACCCACCCCTGCCTCTCCTCTCTTGACTGCAAGCAGGAAATGGCCGGCATATCCTGCAGTAGGGCCTCGCCCCAGGAAGGGAACCAAGGGCGCATGCAATGAGAAACCAGAATTCCCAAATATAGAGGTGCGCTCTGAATAGCGGAGGAGGATGCTTCCAGAAACAGTGCCACAGTCCTCAGCCGCTCCTGGGGAATTCCTCCCAGGAATGCTGAGGCAACTGGCCAGGCTTTTCAGAAAGGTCAATGCTTCTGTCCCAGTGATTGTCCTGGTTACACTTGTGAATGAGTGAATCAGAATGGGGTGATTTCAGCAAGCAGAGTGGACAAAGGGATGCTGAGCCAAAAATGCAAATCCAGCAGCCAGATGGCCCATACATTTGCAAGCTGGTAACATTTTGTGTTTCTTTGTTCAAGTTCTGGCTTGTCTACTTGGAGGGCACATTTGTCTGGAGTTTCCCAAACTGGGCAGGGATGCGGGGACCACATTCGCAGGGAACAATGCCGCCTCTCCTTGTCTGTGGAAGTCGTGGATGGATGAGCGAATGAATGAGAGCAGGGGCCGTGTGGTTTTGGCTCTTAGGAATGCAGCCTAAGGTCTCAAAGGGCAGCAGATTGAGTGAGAAAGAGAGGAGAGTATCAGTGGTTAGAACAAGGGCTAGGGTGTCAGACTTGGTCCCACAGTCTGCTTTGACCACGGTGAACTTGGGCAAGTCATGGGACCTCTCTGAGCATCTGTTTCCTCATCTGCAACATGGTGACAGTCGTTTCTACGTCAGAGGGCACGGTAAAGATGAAAGGAGACTATGCATACCAAGTGCAGGCACCGTGGTTAACTCTAGTGCCTCAGGGTTCATCATGATCAGATGTTGAGGAAGGTGGAGATCCTATCTTCCCGTGGGCATAAAAGAAGGGCAGGGGAATGGAACTGACCTTTTCTGTAAGACAATAATGTACTGGGAACTTCAGATTTTATTTACTCCAAACAAGTATCTTGTGACTCAGGGCAGGGCTTTGCAAACTTGAATGTGGGCACGAATTCCCTGGAGATCTTGTTAAAATGTGGATTCTGGTTCAGCAGGTCTGGGGGTGGGGACTGAGATTCTGCATTTCTCAGACCATGCTAATGCTGCCGGTCCATGAGCACATTCTAAATGAAAAGGAGGTAGGCAACGCTTACTGTGCCATTTCACAGATGAGGAAACTGAGGTTCAGTAAGGAAATCTAGGTCTGTCTGACTCCAAAACCTGTACTTCTCTCGCTCCACTACAGGTTTCTCAGTAGCCAGATGGCATTCAGATTGGCATAGGACAGGAAGATGAGTCAGACAGGTGGGCAGCAAGGATCCAAGACACATTGAGTGAAAGAGGGGCACCGATTAGGATGCTACTGAAGCAATTCAGGTGGGAGGACGTACAATCCTGGAATAGAGAGTGAGAATAGAGAGGTGACAGGTGCAGTGACGGTTTGAACATAGAGACTGGAGTGTGTGGGTGAGAATAAGTGCGGAGGCTTTTGGTCAACTTGGGGTATAATTGGGGCCATAGAGCTGTGTTGAGCCCAGGCGAGCTGTGTCTCTTAGTCAGGGTCAGCAGGGAAGGGTAGTACACCCAAAATGTTTCTCAAAGGGAAGGTAATGAAGGTGCTATTATCCATAGGGGATTGGAAAGATGCAAGGAACCAAAACAGAATGAAGAAGCACCTAGAAGCTGCAGCAGGGAGCCATAGCAATCCAAAGCCTGAGGGGGAGAAGGGGAGGATCTATTAGTGCTGCAACATTGGAGAGAGACTGACCAATAGGAGCTGTGGCCAAGGCCAAGGAATGAAAACACTGCTAAAGCAAGGCCAAACCAGCTGTGGGGAGGGCCTAAGTACCCTGGCCTCTCATCTCCAGCTGGCGCTTCCCAGTGGCCAAATCCAGGGGAGCCCAAGGATGCGCTCATGGAGATTGGCTTCCTGGGCCACTGGGCAGAATAATCAGCATGTCCTTGAGTCCCAGATCTGCTGCCTACTAGATGGGTGATCTCGGGCCAGAGAGTTCTCATCTCTGAGCCTTGGTTTCTGTGACTATAAAGTGGAACATATAATTGTACCTTTCTCATAGAGTTATTGCAAACTTTTAGACAGATAATGCACATTACTATCTTGTATAATAACCCTGCTGATTAGAAAAGAAGCTTTGGGAAGAGGAAAAGGCTTTCTTTTTGATGTTGAGAGCTGAAGGCACAGTGGTTTGGCTGGAAGTGGCAGCAGTCCATGTAGTCCTATTTTTCCAAATGTGAAGAACTCTAAACCTCTGTAAGGTAGTCCTGACCCACTCCTGAATTACCACCCCCATGCTGAAGCATAGCAACTGGCTTTATATTTTGATGGTTTAAATAAAGTGCAGAGGCTATGAAAATGCTACTTTATGTGGCTTTGGCTGCATTTTATCTGATGACTATTGAAGAAACAGCAAACTGCAGTAGATAGGAAGCTGCAAAACCATACTTTGTTCCCATCGCTGTCCTCATTGAAAGACTCTACCACATTCCCAGATGCACATACTAGAAACTCAGGAGGCATCCTTGACCCCATCCCCACACCTTTATGTCCAATTCATCAGCAAGTCCTGTTGATTTCATATGAGCAGTTCACTTCCAATTCTACCACTTTAGTCCAAGCCCCTGCCATTTTTCACTTTCTCACTGGTTTCCACTCTTCCCATCTGTTGTTCAAATAGCAGTCAAGGTGAGGTTTCTGAAATGCAAATCTTAGCATGTTACTTTTGGTTGAAACCTTTGAATGACTTCCCATTGCTCCAAGAACATTGTCCTATAAGACCTCATAAGCTGGCTTTGCTTATGTCTGTGGCCACCTATCCTGACCTGCTCTTCTCCAACTAACACTGGTTTTCTTTCGATTCTCCAGACCTAGTCCTCACAGTCTGGATTGATGTTTCCCTCTCTCCCTACTGTCCATCTTCTCCTTCCCATCGCTCAAGTTTAACTCCCACTTCCTCGGGGATGCTCCATGGCCTCCCTGACCAGTTCCCATCCTTTGTTATACTTTCTCCTGGCTGTATGGTCCTCCTTCACAGCACTTGGGCATCCTAACCATCTGTTTGATTCTACAGGTTAAGGGGATTTTTTGCCCTTAAATCCAGAGAGTTTTGATCCTGTTCATGAGCCAAACCTGCTTTTCCTTTTTGTGTGTGTGTTTCTGAAGGCAGTGTTTAAGTCCATGGCTTCCAGAAGCAAATGCCCAAGTGTAAATCCCAGCTCAGACATTCTTGTGTGATTTTGAGCAAGTCACTGAACATTTTTGTGCCTTGGTTGCCTCAGATGTAATACTTACTAATGCCTGAGCCTGCCTCAGAGAATTGTGGAGATGAATAAATGAATCAGTGCCTGTGAAGGGCTCAGCTCAATGCCTGGTATGGAGTGAATGCAATTTTGTCCATGGCATTATTATATTTAAAAATAACCAACCGTACTTGCCCAAAGGACAGACCTTAGTTGGGAATTTTCTTTCATCAGTTCCTGGGTTAAATAAACCCAGCTCTGCTTAGAACTAGGAGACCCAAGCTCTAGTCCTGGCCTGGCCCTAACTAGCTATGTGACTTTGCATATGTTACAAGCTCTTTCTGAACTCCAGTTCTCACACCTGTGAAATCAGCTCTCATTCTTCCCCACAAGATTCCTGGGCATTCAGAAGAAAAAGAATGCCGATGTAAAAGCCATGGCCAGACTTGAGAATCTCTTTCTTCTTCCCCTTCCCCTTCCCCTTCCTTCCTTCCTTCCTTCCTTCCTTCCTTCCTTCCTTCCTTCTTTCTTTCTTTGATTTATTTTATTGTTTGAGAGGAGAGAGCGAAAAAGAGAGAGGAGGTAGGGCCCAGAGCAGTCTCCATAGTTGTACATCATTAGTTGTGACACGGTTTCATTTCACACAGGTGGATGTGGGGGCCTCATGGGGCAGGAATGAAACCAGGGGCCTCCCACCTGGGAGGCGAGAACCTTCACCACCATCCTGGCGGTTACCAGTCGTGCTGCAGTACTGCATATGGGTTTGCATAGGCTGGGACTGGGGATCAAACCCTGAACCTTGTGACTGTGAGCTAAGCATTCAACAGTTGAACTATCCTGGCATTTCCTGAGAATTTCTTTATCACCACTTATCTAAGATTCGCACCGGTAAAGAAAACATCAGCGAGGTCATCGGTGCTCTCTGAGCTTGGTGCACACCATCAGAGGCACCATTAATAGCACAGCCCCTGTCTTTTCCTGTTTTCCACTTTGTGGGCTGCTGGGTGGCCGGAATTGTCATCTCCACAGTGGGCTTGGCCTTGGTATAGAAAGAGCATCAGGAAGTCCCAGTCCTGACAAAGAAAACAGTATGCCCGTGGTTCTCCAAGACCCGTGGCCCCCACTGCAAATGCACTGGGCCTTGGGCCACTCGCCCCCTTCCTGGACATCCCATGACTTTCCCAAGCAAGGAGGGTTGGGAAGGTCTGGGTCTTTGGCTGGGCTGGTGGAGGCTGAACTGGGCTTTCTTAGGGGGAGTTGCATGGAATCTGCTTATGTTCTCTGCTTGGTCAGCGCAGCTGAACCACAGTTGGACACAGAGCTATGGGGCCTGCGTGGCTGCAGGGAGGTGAGGAAGGAGGTAGGGGAGAGACAGCAGCAAAGGAGAAGCCTCCTCCCACGGGGGGCTGAAATGCTTCTCCGCACACCAGGCTAGGGAGGGAGGTGCTGCCCACCTGTTTTCATTTCATTTCCCTGGAGAGGTTCAGGAGAGAGGCTGATGGGGACCAGGGCTAATCAGGGAACTGGCACGTCTAAGGCAGAGCTCCTGAAAGTGTTTTCTGGGGACCACTCACTAGTCAGGAGGTGCCTTCCTTAGGTTTCTCTGGGCAAACAATCAGCAATTCCCTTTGTTTTCATTTTTATGCACATGCAAGAGATGCTTAGTATAGGGTGACCAGACGTCCTGCTTTTGGCGGGACAGTCCCACTTTTTAACAATTTGTCCCGCGTCCCGCGGTGTTTTAAAAAAGTCCCGATTTTTGGAAAGAATGCACGACAAGCTAGGGAACGGCGGGAGATAGACCAAATTTTTAATCAAGAACCCCCTCCCCCCCGGTCAATGGTGTCCCGCTTTACCAATGTTAAAATCTGGTCACCTTAGCTTAGTAGTAATGCAAAAGTGAGCTACTGAGGAAAAGCATTGTAATCACTAAGGAGGTGTCTATGGAACAGGGAAAAAAGTAGGAACAAAAAAGCACGTATGTCCTTCTCCACCCTTCCGAGTGGGACTGACGGCAGGATTGGTGAATTGGCCTGTTCTCAGTTCTGATCAGGGAAATGGGTTACATTTATATGACAAGGGGCACAGTGAAAAGGTGCAGGGAAAGAGAACAGGCCTACAGGGGTGGGAAGGTGGGAGAGGGGAGTCTGAACAAGGGTCTGAGGGCCAGAGAGTGGGTTAGTGGCTCTTTAGGGTGAGACTTGGGGGAGGGATCTGAGCACAGAGGACACTTGTCGTGTTGTGATCGCCGGTGTCTCCTGAGTCCTGTTCCTGTGTGTGGTGACACAGCTACCTGATGAGTCCTGAGCTAGAAGCCAGGTTGGACGTTGTGCCCATGGGAAACAGATGCCGGTTGCAATTAGATGTTCAAGAGGCTTATGGGGTGTGAGGCCATGTGAAGGATCTGGGGAGAACCATCTGCCCACAGTTCAGGTCAGACACCGAGAAAGGAGAAGCCAAAGGAAAGAGGGTTGGGTGGGAAGAGCCTCAGTCAGTAGGGCAACAAGGAGGAAGTCTCAGCCCGGCCGATGGGGAGCCCCAGAAACAAGATGGCCCCTCGGAGGCGCCCCTATATGAGCCTAGAATGGCCCACTGCACACCTGGCTGGGAGCAGAGAGGCTTCCAGGTTCTCTCGTGGAGGGAGATCTGAGTCGTGCACACCCATGGCTGTCACAAATCCGAGAGCATGAAGTAGCCCCAAAGAGGGCGGGCTCTGGAGGCCCAGATCCACAGCAGGAGCCCAGAGAGAAGGTGGAGGAGGGGTCCCACGGAATGGAGGCACAAGTGCCACTTCAGAACAGCTGCTACGTGGGCCGCCCGGCTACCTGCAGGTTCTTAAAGATGTGCCTGGGAGCCACAGTGCCCTGGGTCCTCCTACAAAGCCGCAGCCAGCATGGAGACAGCTTGCGGTGACCCAGCCCCGGTTCTGTCTGGGGGTCTGAGCCCTGCCCCCCAGAGCTTCTGTCCGGGAGCAGCCTGGGGGTCAGGACTTGTGCACGCGCTCCCGGGGTTCCAGTGTGCAGCCCGCTGAGAGCCACAGGACTATACCAAGTGCGATGGGCATCTTTCCATTCAACTGCCTATTGGGTCTGTCAGTCTAAGTGAGTGTGTCCCAGCTCTGGGGACCTCCAGCGCCTGAGCGCTGAGGCTTTGGGACGCTCACATTCAGGCTGTCTTAGCAAACCAGCATCCTTAGTGTCGGATGTTAAGGGTTTTAAAAAGCACTGTCAGGGGAACGTCCTTTTATTTGGGGCCAGATCGTTCACTGGCGGCCTCTCCTGGGTGTTGGTGGTCCACTTTATTCCATGAAATCCGCAGGCTGGCAGGTGGAACCTCGTCTCAAGGCCACATTTCCAGCCCTGGGGAGGGCCGGTAGCCAGCTCGCTGCCCCTCTCAGCCCCAGCTTCCTGGTGGGTGTCAGCAGCCACTGGTGCTGCTGTCATTGAGGCTGTCAGCACCTGTTTCGGATGGGAGGCAGCCTCCTGCACCGGCTTACAGGCGACAGACATCTTTAAAGGACACTGCCTTTCTTCCTCCTAGATGAGAGGGGAGACTGAACAAGCAATGTAAACCCCTCAGAGAACAGCGACTTCAGTATTCAAACGTCTGAGCCAGAGAGCAGGCCGGGGCTGGGTTGAATGGTGGCCCCCGAAAGGATTGGTCCAAGCCCTCGTGCCGGCTACTGGTGCCTGTGACCTTATTTGGAATTAGGGACTCTGCAGATGTAACTGAGGATCTCAGGATGAGCTGATCCTGGATTAGGGGGCCCTAAATCGAATGACTGGTGTCTTTCAAGAAACAGAGGAGAAGTCACAGACTGACTCAGAGAAGGCCGTGTGAGGACAGAAGCAGAGACCAGAGCAGTGCATCTGTGATCCGAACCAGCAAGGATCCCCAGCAGCCACGGGAAGCCGGAGAGAGGCCTGGAGTGGATTCTCCCTCAGCCCCGAGATGGAGCCACCCCTGCCACCACCTTCGTTTTGGACACTGGCCTCTGGACTGTGAGAGAATGCTGTTCTGTGGGTTTTAGTTGCCACCCAGTTTGTGGTACTTTGTTGCAGCCCCAGGAAATACAACATCCTCATGGATAAGACAACCCCTACATTTCTAACCCAACATTAAGAAATCAGTACAAGGGTGACTCCCATGTGTAAGACAACCCACAATTTTTGGCCTGTCAGTTTTAGACAGAAGTATTGTCTTATCCACGAAAAAAGATGGTAACACAAGACCCATTTCAGAAAGATCTGGCTTCAACATGGGAAGATGAGCCAAACCCCTGTCTTCTGAAGCAGGGGTGGGCAGGCAGAGGCTGGGAGGCACCCCACACGGCGACTGTGCCCCTGCATGCTGCGTTAGGGAACCCCAGGCTGAGGGACACCCTAGGGCAATGCCTGGTGTCTAGTGGCCTTGTTAAAATGCAGATCCTGCCTGAACTCCTGTAGCTCTAACAGGCTCTGAGCATCGAGACCTCAGGACGGTGTGACTCAGTGGGTGCCCCTTGGACCACGTGTGTCACCATCTCCTGGGGTGCTGAGTTCTGAAGAATGGGAGTGTCCAAGGCACCCTGCCTGACCTATAGATTTAGCTAGGCTGTTTGGACCTGAGCCCTGGAACCTGCGTTTAAGCCACTCCCCATGACAGCCTTACAACCACTGTAACTGGGTGTCTGGGGTGGTCAGGGCTGGGAAGACAGTGGCCCCCGGAAGAGTCTGAGTCCCTTTCTCATTGGGGCAGGGAAAAAATCACCCACATATTTTGAGCACCTATCCTGTGCCAACTCTGTGATCAAAAGCCTTGCGTTTGTTTGTGTATTTAATCCTCAGAACAACTTCTGGGAGGTAGCTCCTATTCTTAGCCCCATTTTACAGATGGGGAAGCTGAGCCTTAGAGAGAAGCATCTTTTTTTTTTGTTGTTAAATTTATTAGGGTTATATTGGTTAGTAAAAATTATATAGGTTCCAGGTGCACAACTCTATAGCACTTTGTCTTTGTGGTACAATATGTGTTCACCGCCCAGAGTCAGCTTTCTTTCCATCCCCATATATTTAGCTCCCCCTTCTTCCTCTCCCACCTGCCTCCCCCCTTACCCTCAGGTAACCACCAAACTATTGACTATGTCCATGAGCTTTTGTTTCTTTGTTGCTTTCAGCTTTATATTCCACATCTGAATAAAGTCATGTGGTTCTTAGCTTTTTCTGTCTGGCTTATTTCTCTTAGCATGATAATCTCAAGTTCCATTCATGTTGTTGCAAATGGCAGAATTTCATCTTTTCTTATAGCTGAGTAATAGTTCATTGTATATATTGCAGCACTATTCATGGTGGCCAAGTCAGGGAAACAACCCAAGTGCCCCTTGAGAGATGACTGGATAAAAACGCTGTGGCATGTATATACAAAGGAATACATATACTTTTATGGACTAAGGTTTTCAAGTTTTTTTGGTAGATACCCAGAAGAAGGATTGCTGGATCCCAATTTCCTGAGGAAACGCCATACTAGTCTTCAAAGCGGTTGTACCAATTTGCATTCCCATCAGCAGTGTCTAAGGGTTCCTTTTTCTCCACAGCCTCTCCAGCACTTGTTGATCATAGCCATTCTAGCAGGGTGAGATGGTATCTCATTGTGGTTTTGATTTGCATTTCCCTAATAGCTAAGTGAAGTTGAACACTTTTTCATGTCTGTTGGCCATTTGTATGTGAGAAGAAGCATCTTAATGTCCTGCAAATAAATGTGGCACAGTCAGATCCACAGCCAACTGTCTGACAACACACTGCCCCAAATTCACACTGTCTGACTGTCTCCTCCCCGTGCTGGGCCTCTGCAGAGCTTGGTGTAAGGCTAGCACATCCTACACTTTAATGTGCCTGTGAATCACCTGGTGACAATGTGTGTTCTGGCTCCCAGGAGACAACACTATTGCCCTCAGAGGAAGCACCCACGCCTGGATTAGGAGCCACCTTCAGGGTCCATCTGGAAATAAAGACCACACAATTTAGGGAGGCAGGGCAGGGCCAACCCACAGTCAGGGGCCACCTGTTTTCCAGCCATTTTAACACCTGAGTAATTGAGACTCCAGGTGCTATCAAACTACAGAGTGATTGGCATTTAAGAGAACTGAGAGTCCATGAGCACCTGCTAATAGATTGCTTTGAAAACAAATGGCTGTTCCAGGCCTCATTAATCTCAGTAGGCACCTGTTTGGGATTATGTCCTCCAAGCTACTCAAGGGTGCTCCCTATGGGAGGCTCTCTCCACATTAGAAGTGCCTGGGACAACAGGGCTGTGTCATTAAAAACAGAATGGGGGGAACCTGGTGGAGCCTCTCTTTACAAAATGACGGCGTGGGGGGATGGTACCATTACCATGAGCCACTGGAACTGGCAGGGTGAGTGTCTGTGTAGAGTTCTAGTTCCCTTGAAGAAGAATTGTGCTGAGAAGCAGTCCAAGAAGTCATCACAGGTCTGTAGTCAATGAGAAATGTGCGTGTTCTACAAAACATGCATTTAACCCAATTGCTTCCTAAAAATCTTGTCTTTCTAAGACTGAGGTGTTAAACTCATTTTACTTTATGAAGCTGGCTGTGATTGATGTATTATTACTTTAATGCCCTTCGCTGATAAAAGAAGAAGCAGGCAGGGTCATTTCAGCCCTTTGATGTTCTAACTGGCCTGTGAAATCCACAAATCTGGAAACCTCAGTGTTTGGCCATTTGTATAAAATATGTGTACCAGGATGTTAAATGCAGTGTTTACACATAGAAGTGAAAGATGGGAAGCAATGGAAATACTCCTCCACAGGGGATTGGCTCAGTTATGAATTCTTAGACAGTGGCATGTTCTGAAAACAGAGATTTGTGCGAGTTCCACAATATATTGTGAAGAGGAGGAAAAAGACAAGGTGTGGAAGTGTACCACTACACTGGGGTGTTTGTTGAAAGGATACACATGGACGGGAACAGGGAGTCCTAGCAGAGCCCTGGGACAATCTATGCAGAGCCTTGGGCATTGACTGCCTCTGGGGACTAGGACTGGGAATCAAGGTGGGGAGATTTCCTTGTTATTACATCCTCTCTTGGACTGTTTGAATGTATTGTGTTCGTGTATTACTGTTTCAAGAAACAAGGTAATTAACCAGGGCAGTGTGTGTTAGGTGGAGATGCCAGTTAGGAGGTCCAGGAAGGGCATACCAGCCTGTGGCTGTTGATGGGGGTTTTAACTCCTCAGCTTCGCAGCAGAGAAAGCTGATAGCTCTTACAGTCCCCAGGCTGGGTTGGATGGAGGCTGTTCGAATGCACGCAGAGCTCTGGGGCCCACATGCCTGTTAGGCTCTGCGGAGCTGTCTCAGAATCGCCTTGAAGCAGCTTGCCAGGCCCCACTCCAGGTTTCTGACTCATGCTCTGCCTGGGGTGTGAGGACCTGCATTTCTCACACCCCGCCAGGTGATGCTCACTGACTGGTCGAGGACCCCAGCTCTGAGGGCTCCTACTCTGGTGCTGGGTTTTTCTCTCTCAGAGAACTTGCTCCCCTTCCCCACCCGGCAACAGGTGGGGCTTCAGCGGCCTGCTCGGTGGTGGTTACCTGGGAAAGTAGAGCAGAGTCCAGCCCGGCTGCAGCAGGGACCCCCAGCAATGTTAAGAGCACACACGCCTGCGCTCTGCCCCAGACAGGTTATGGCAGAACCTTTCAGTGTGGGCTCCCCAGAGGGTCGATTACAAAACACCAGAGGTGTACTTCCCTTATGGACTGTGCCTGAACGTCCTGTGGCAGCCGTAGCAAAGTACTACAAACTGCTTCCCCTAAACAACAGAAGCGTTCTGTGTCACAGTTCCAGGGGACAGGAGTCCAGAATCAAGGTGGCTCTGAGCCGGGCTGACTCCTCCCAGGGGCTGTGAGGGCGGCATCTGTCCCCAGCCCCTCTCCTGGGCTTGCAGACTGCTGCCTTCTCTCTCTCTCTCTCTCTCTCTCTCTCTCTCTCTCTTTCCACATGGTCCTCCCTCTCTGCGTGTCTGTCTCTGTGGCTTTTATTTTTTTTTAAGATTTTTGTTTGTTTGTTTGTTTGAAAGAAGGTGAGAGAAAGAAAGAGAGAGAGAGAAGGAGGGAGGGCCCAGAGCAGTCTTCATAGTTGTACATCATTAGTTGGGACACGGTTTCATTCCACACAGTTGGATGTGGGGCCACGTGGGATGGGAACTAAACCAGGGGCCTCCTAAATGGGAGGTGAGAACCTTCACTGCCATCTCAGCTGTTACCAGCTGTGTTGCAGTTCAGCATATGGGTCTGCATGGGCCAGGGCTTGGACTTCACGGTTGTGAGGCAAGCAGGTGCTCAACCTGCTGAGCTATCCTGGCATACCTGTGATTATTTTAAAAAATAAGGACTTGGGTATATTGGAGTGGGGACCACCCCCTCCAGTATGACCCTATCTGCTCTAATTAATTATATTTGCAATGACCCTGTTCCCAAATGAGGTCACCTTCTGAGGTCCTGGGAGTTAGTTTAATATATTTATAAATTTGGGGGGTGGGGGGGACAAAATTCAACAAATACCAGATTGGGTGTCCAGTTTGCTTCCCAAACTGGAATGTGAGCACAGATTACTTGAGAACCTTGGTAAGTTGTAGATTCGAACTCAGTAGTTCTGGGTAAGGCCTGAGCATCTGCCTTCCTAACCAGAGTTCGGACTGTTGATCCAATTCTATCTAGTAAGGAATCATTGCTAATTTTGTTAGGTGCGATCATGGTGTTGTGGTTGGGTGAGAAAGTGTTATATTTTACCACAAGACACAGATAGGCATATTAAGGCTGAAGTGTCAGGTTGACTACCATGTTCATCCAGATACTCGCATAAACAATAGGAAATAGGAAGAAATGTTAATGATTGTTAAATCTAAGTGCTGGGTATAAGGAGGCTTATTTATTAGTCTGCTTTTTCTCACATTAGAAATTTTTCATTGAGAAAGAAAAGCTTTCCGGGTGACTCTAAGGTGCACTGAGGGATAACTACTTCTGGGATGGATGAAAAGACAGATGGACAGATGGACAGAGAAGAGCTGAGGGGTGCTTGGCTGTTGGGTTCCAGGGCTGCTCCCAAGCTCTCTAACTGGGAACAACGGCTGCATGCATCAGCACCTTCTGTGTGTCAGCACTTTATTTTTATTTTCCTACCACTGTCACTTCCTTCCGTTGGCCTCTGAGAGGGTTCTGGGAGGTATCAGGAAGGGGTGGGATTCTGGGAACCCCCTGTCTTATTGACCTATTCTGGGGAGCTAGAGACCATGTAGGTTTCTGCGCTGTATTCTTTGCTTCTGTGTCCCCAGTCCTTTGCATAATGCCCAGCACACAGCAGGCACTCAATGTATGCATTGGCTGACTGAACAACTGCACACTTACTCTAAAGGCCTTGTCTACACCAGATGAGCCAGACTCGGGGAGGTCAGGTGACCTCTTCCAAACGGGCGACCTGGGTCTGAGCGCCTAAGCCAGCACTGCCCAGTGGACAGAGGATGTGGGCTCCATCTATGTTTCTAAATTTTCCAGTAGCCACATTTTAAAAATGAAAAGAAAGGGGTAATATGTTATATTTAACCCAATATAGCCAAGCTATTTCAATATGTCATCTTTATTTTAACATTAGGGAGAGGTGGCAGGAGGGAAATCTTTGTGGTGAGAGGGAAGAGTTCTATATCCTGATTGCCGTGCTGGTTACATGAAACTACATGTGTGATAAAAGGACAGATTATACACAGATGGACCCATGTCAGTTTCCTGGTTTTGATACTATACGATAATTATGTAAGGTGTCACCCTAGGGGGAATCTGAGTACAGGGTACCTGGGACCTCTGTGTGTTATCTTTGCAACTTCTGTGAACCTATAATTATTTCAAGATAAAGTAAAAAATATTTTGAGATATTTTACAATTAAAAATAATTTTTTCACTTGAAAAAAATTATAAAGTCAAAGGGATACCAGGATGGCTCAGTGGGTTGAGCACTTGCCTTGCAGCCCCAGGGTCCAAGGATCGAATCCCGGCCCCGGCCCATGCAGACCCATATGTTGAACTGGGGTGTGCCCCCAGCTCAGCTCTCACCAGGGTGAGCTTCCTATGTGGGAGGCCCCAGGTTCAACTTCCAGCTCTTGGGGGTGTGCCTCCCATTCCAGAGGCCTCTGGCCAGTGCCTGGCCTACACAGGCCTGCGCCCACCTGTGTGGAATAAAACTATGTTGAAAACTGATGACAAACAACTATGGAGACTGCTCTCTCTCTCTCTCTCTCTCTCTCTCTCTCTCTCTCTCTCTCTCTCTCTCTCTCTGTCAAAAGCAATTAATAGTTGTTGTTTTTTTAGATTATAAAGTCAAGTTTCTGGGCTCTGGTACGCCCACCTCAGTTTGGATCCAGTCAAGTGCTTGGTAGTTGTGGGCTGCTCATGGCTGCTGCCTTTATTTCTTTTCTCCAGCTCAGCGTTCTTGCAGGTGGATTCCTGGAGGCCTGTTCTGGTTGCCTGACAGATAAGTTACTTAGCTCGCTTTCTAGAAGTTACTGTTCTTGTCTGAGCCTCAGTTACACTTATCTGTAACATGGGACTGTCATGGTCCTTAACCCACCCAGTTGTTGTGAGGGCTACTGGGCCCTGGGCACTTAGTTAGGGCCTGGCCTAGAGTTGACCTATAATGGATATTTACTAGTGTTGCTATATTTGGAACAAAATATTAATAGCAGCTTCATCTGGTTCCCCTCATGTTATAATACCTACTGCCTCTCTCTGCTGGTCTTCCCCAAGCAACACAGGCTGGACCATTGCTTCTCATTTTAGCTGCTGGACAGGAAATAGGAAGATCTCTGCTGTGTGTATTTGGCACCTCACTTCTGGTTGCCATAGCTACGCTGTCCCTTCAAAAAAGATAGCGAGCTGGCTGTGGGCTTGGAGGCCAGACCTTCTGTAAAGCTCTGTGCAAAGAGGGTTTTGAAACTGAGGACTTCCTCTCTGAACCTTGGGCTGCACTTCGCAGTGTGCGGCTGCTTTTCACCATATAAGGCCATCCTCTGACAAGCTGGTGACACAGGTGAACTGGCTGCACACAGGGCCTCGCTCAGCTAAGCCGCAAAGGCGCGTCCAGCGGAGCCTGTGCACAAGAGATCTTAGCAGCAAGATTTTTTTGACACCTTTTATGGTTTTAGAAGGAGAAAAAAAAGACCTGTTTACCACAAAAGTAGAAACGTGGAGCTTTATCATGGTGAGCAACAGTGGTTTGACCTCGTAGAGACACTGCAAAACCAGGATGTAACTCACATTGCAGAGCAGGTGGTTCCCAAAAGACTGTGGGTTCCCTGGGTGACTGAACGTCAGTGTTCATCCTTGGGGCCTTTGTGGCCTCTAACCAAGTTAGGTTTTCCCACACTGCCCTTCAACGCTTTTCTGTCTTCAAAGGACGTTACCCATCTCAGCTTCCAGTTCTTTATCTGGGCCTCTGAGCCGGGGCTGGAAGGGGAGCAGAAAGGTGTCTGGGAGGTGGGATTTGAGCTCAGGCCTGAAGGGTGACGGGAAGGGTCTGTGTGAAGGCTCTGGGCTGGGGAATCAGGTTGCTCCCAGAACAGCATGGCCATGTGTGTGGGGAGAGGTGGCCAGGCCAGGGCACGGGGAGCTGGGGCCCCCCTGGGGATGGTGGGAAGTCACTGCAGTGTTTTTAAGCCACCAAAAGGTGTGATGTGACTTACTTGGTGGGATCTCACTGATGAGACTACATAGAGTTGTTCATTCATTTAGCCATGCCTTGAGCACCTCCTTCTGGACACTGGCAGGTCGGGTGTGGGGACACAGATGCGATGCCCTGCTCTCAGGGGTGCTGTGTCCCAGGGCTGCTCACAGGGCAGCGTGACATTACCCCATAGCCCGTCTCACACTGTTTGCTGGCTATCCTCTCCTGGACTCTCCTTCCTATGACCCCTTTAACGACACGGATGGAGTTGTACCTGGATAATTGGAGAGGTGGGAGGAGGCAGGGACCCCAAGTCATTGTCTTATGCTTGAACCTTCCAAAACTGCTGGGCTACAAGTCTCCACTTCATTCTCACACCACGTGACTAAGACTCCCTCCCTGCCTTCCACACTGTTTTAACTGAATTGCGGGTGACAGGCCATGGTTTCAAAAAGGAAAACAAACCTTCAGGAAAGACACGATCCAAAGAGCACACTGTGGACAGGGGAAGAAGAAAGCATGTGCAGTGGAGAAACTGGACAGACAGGACAGGTCAGGTGATCGAGGTCAACACCGCTAGTGGTAAGTCATGGTGATGGCATTTCGCCCTTGATCTGGTGTGATGAGAAGGGCGCTTGGCCTCTGGGGCCTTCATTCCTCAAGCCCATGACCTCAGTCTAATCAAGAGAAAACATCAGACACATCCCAATAGAGGGGCACCTTACGTAACACCTGACCATGCTTCTGAACTGCCAAGGTCAGGAAAAACAAGGAGAGTCTGAGAAACTGTACACAGTATTGGTTCATCAGTGATAACAAATGTGCCATCCTGATGTAAAATGTCAATCATAGAGGAACCTGGGTGTGGGATATGCAGGAACTGTCTGTATTGCATTCTCAGCTGTTTTGTAAATCTAAAACTACTCTAAATATTTTATTTTAAAAACCATGACCCAGGATGCTGGGATGGCTCAGCAGGTTGAGCGCTTGCCTTGCAATTGCATGGTCCAAGGATCAAATCTGGGGTCTGGCCCACGCAGACCCATGTGCTAAACTGTGGCACAGCTGACAAACCGCTGGGATGGCAGGGAAGGTTCTCCCTTCCCATCTGGGAGGCCCCCTGTTCAGTTCCCACCCAGCACAGCCCCACACCCACCTTTGTAGTATGAAACCATGTCACCACTAATGAGGCACTACTATGGCGACTGCTCTGCCCCTGCCCCTCTCTCTCATATAATAAAATAAATCTTTAAAGAATAAAAATAAAAACCATGAAGCCAGGACCCGAGCACAGAATTTTGTGGTGATTGTGAGCGCCACCTTGTGGGCACACAGCTACCTTAGCTGTGACCAGTCCCCACGGAAACAAACGAAGCCAGGGTTCTAGATCCTGGGCTTGGGAAATCAAAAAGGCCATTTTCCTGACCTGCAGTGACTCCTAATCCAATGGAGGTGGAGGGGTGACGCAAGGCAAATGCAGGACTCCTCATCACAGCTGGCGTTTATTTGCACCTTTCCCTTGGGCTAGAGACTGAGCTGATCTAGCTGCTGTCACTTATGATAGTCCTGGGGGGCTGCTCGGTAATTGAGAATTTTTTAACGTAGAAACTCCAAGTGGACGTATAATGACAGCATTGAAGTCGCCTGAGGTCTGTTCCTTGGACTTTATAATCACTGTTTATATCAAACCTATTATTTTATTTTGTTTATTTATTTATTTTTAAGATTTATTTTATTGTTTTTGACAGAGAGAGAGAGAGACACAGAGACAGAGACAGAGAAGAGGGAGGGCCCAGAGCAGTCTCCATAGTCGTACATCATCAGATTTGGTTCCACACAGGTGGGCTGGGGGCCTCCTACATGAGAAACACACTGCAGTTCAGCACATGGGTCCACTCAGGCCAGGGCCAGGATTTGATACTTAGTTCCCAGGGCTGCAAGGCGAGCACTTAACTTGCTGAGCCATCCCGGCTTCCCAAACCTACCAAACCTACTCTTTTAACACAGTGATAGGTTCTACAGGAGGGGCTAGAGACCCACATTGCACCCTCAGTGAGCTCAGAAAATTCTCGATATTTCAAATTGCACTTGAGATGAATGCTTGGGGGTTGGGATTCAGATCCGTAATGGGAAGTTCTTCAAATAAACCCAGTTTTGAAAGGATATGATATAAAGCTGTGTAAATTTGAATCTTTTGGAAATATTAAAGCACAACAGTAACAGCAGTAACTGTTAAGAACAGAGGTCTAAGGCTTGCAAGTTAAATTTGACTGGCTGCCTGTTTTTGTATCACCAGTGAACTAAGAATGATTTTCACATTTTAAGTGGTTGGGGAAAAAAGAATAATATTTCATAACGAGGGAAAATTATGTGAAATTCAAATTTTAGTGTTTGTAAAGTCATAGTGGAACACAGCGTGTTTATATATTATTTGTTTAATATAATAATATATAAAGTTATATAATTTTTATATATTATCAGTGGCTGTTTTAGTGCAAAAACAGCAGAATTGAGTTGTTGTGACAGAGACCATATGGCTTGAAAAATGTAAAATATTTGCTCTCTGGTCTTTCCCAGAAAGAGTCTGCCAGGCCTGGGTTTAAGTGCTTAGACCAGTACAGTGGTGTATCCTCTTATACACAGTGCTACTTTCCACAGTTTCAGTTACCTGTGGTCAACAGTAGTCTGAAAATATTAAATGAAAAATTCTAGAAATAAACAAAGTTCAAAATTCTTTTTGAGTATAAAGTCATTACTTAAAAAAAAGCATTCTTTATAACACTCCAGCTGTAGCCCAATGTCCCTGAGCAATACTATCCCTGTGAGCTTTGCCGCTGGTTTTGTCTGTGCGTGTCACTGTGGCCAGATGAGTGGCCCAGCTGATGATGGGATGCGCTCTCTGTCTAGGGGGCAGGACAGGTCTTTGTGTGGTTAGTGTGGGACATGGGTTGGAGGAGGCAAAGAGGCCAGGAAGGTGGTTGTTACTGCTGTTTAGGTATAGCCTGGATACATATAGGGAAGTGGGTGGATGCAGGACGTATTTTAGAGGAAAAAGAGATTTTTCTTTCTTTTTTTAAGATTTATTTTTATTGTTTTTGACAGAGAGATATACAGAGACAGAGAGAAGAGGGAGGGCCCAAAACAGTCTCCACAGTTGCACATCATTGGTTTTTCTACATAGTTTCATTCCACAGGTGGGCATGGGGCTGCACAGGGCAGGAACTGGGCTGGGGTCTCACCCTGGTGAGAACCGAATTGGGGGCACTCCCCAGTTCAGCATATGAGTCCACATGGGCCAGGGCCGGGGTTTGATTCTTGGTCCCTGGGGCTGCAAAGTGAGCACTCAACCCACTGAACCATCCCAGCTTCCCCGAGATTTTTCTTTTTAAAGATTTATTGTTTTTAATAGAGAGAGATAGAGACAGAGAGAGACAGAGAGAAGGGGGAGGGACCAGAGCAGTCTCCATAGTTGTACATCATCAGTTTTCGACATGGTTGGTTTCACACAGGTGAAGGGGGGCCCCGCAGGGTGGAAACTGGGCTTGGGGTCTCCTGCATGGGAGGCACGGCCCCTCAGTGCCTTGAGCCAAGGGCCGAACCAGGTTGGGGGTGGTGGGGTGGGGTGAGGCAAAAACCAAACTGGGGGCCTCCCGCATGGGAAGCACATCCTAGTTCAGCATATGGGTCCACATGGGCCAGGGCCAGGATTTGATCCTCAGTCCACAGGGCTGTAAAGTGAGCGCTTCATCTGCTGAACCATCCCAGCTTCCCCTAAAAGAGATTTTGTAAGTAATGGATCATGGGGAAAGAGGGAGGAGGAGGCCTCCAGGATGGTTCCAGTTCTCTAACTCAGGCTTGGAAGGTGGGAACTTGTACTAAGGGAGGAGATAAATAGGAGAAGCAGCTTTGGAGGGAAGAGGCCAAGTTTGCATTTGGCTGGTCTGAATTTGAGGTGCAGACTTGTAGAGATGTCTGAGAAACAAGTGGACATATGGGTCAGAATGCAGGTTGGGAGACCAGCTAGACATGCAGGTTTGGGGGCCAGCACAGCAGAAAGGTGGCAATTAAAGTCAAGAGGAAGGAGGTCAGGAGGAAGGATGTTATCCCAGGGAGGATGTGTGGGCTGAGAAGAGGAGAGGGCTAGGGAGCAAGCAGCATGAGGAACTCTAGTAGAGCAGAAGCCAGGAAAGACTGAGTGCAAACTACAGGCGGAGAAAAGCCAGGAACTTAGCAACGCAGACACGAAGGAAGGAGAGCTTTAATAGGGAGGTGGGAATGCCAACTGGGAGGCACTGTGTATTAGGCCTGAAAGTGCCCATCAAATTTAGTGACAGGGCCCCTGGGGGCGGGGTTTCAGGAGTTTGGGGACAGAATGGAAAGTGAAGAAATGGGGACAACAGTCTTGAGGCATTTTGGAGTGAAGGCGGGGTGGGTAATAGCTAGAGAAAGATGGGGGTCAGGAAAGATTATTTAGCCAATCTGGAGAGACTTACGCATTTAAAAGCTACTGGGGAGGGCTGGTAGCTGGGGGGATAATGTAGGCATAAGGCCTGGTTATCAGAGGGAGGTAAGGGGTGGGCTTCGGAGCAGAGGTCACCGGAGGAGGGCAGGAGTCCGAGCTCTAGTTAGGAGGCTGCACTTTCTTTGAGCTGGGAGGGCACTCCTGGACCAGAACCAGTGGTGCAGAGGGGTGTCAGATGACAGTTGCCTGAGGCTTAAGCCACGGGGGCCTTAGCAGTGGAGGGTCCAGTAGATGGGTTACCCGCCTCTTTTCTCTCTCTGTCTCCTTTTGGGGCCGCTCTCCTCAGGTTACATTCAACCACCACGCACAGCCAGTTTCCCCTCCCAGCCACACCCAACCAGCTACACCCCATCCTGGCCAGCCCCCAGTCCGGCCACCCCCCATCCCATCCCAGATACCCGTCCCCCCCACCCCCAGGTCTGCCTCCCTGGCTTTTCACGTTAATCATTAGCCTTCCTCTTTCCCAGACCGGTTCTCCAACCCTTTCCCAGTTCCTCCACCGGCAGCACCAGCATGAATCCAGTCCCTCCCAGCCTGCAGCTGCCGGTTGGTTCCACCCCTGCCCCGGCCAGGCCCTGCCCCTGCCCCCGCCCTTACCCGCCACTGCCTGCCCACTTAGCATGAGGTGCATTGCCATTGGCTGAATCCTCTATAGGACTCCGCCCCCTCGGCTTCCACTTCTGCGATTGGGGCAGATAGCCGCCCGTCAGCGCTGCCGCCTGACAACCGGGTCTGGCCACTCCAGGGGAAACTACTTGGATAGCCTGACCGGAAGGAAGGTGAGTCCAGATCCGTGCTGCTGGGGCGGGGGCGGGGGGCAGAGGTGAGCTCAGCAGGTGCTGTCCCCGCGGCCTGGAGGCAGGGGTAGGGATCAGGGGCGATGACCCTGGTCCTGGGAGCGAGGGTGCCCAGAGTCGCCTGGGCTCCGCGCCTCCTTGGCCACCCATGACTTTGACCCCGGGATGGGGGTGGGGGGTGGGGGCAGTGAGGGAACAGCTGCGAGTGGTCAGTCGGAGCACATAATTAACCCCACAACTTCTGCCTTTCTGTGGTGAAGAGAAGAGCGTCCCAGCGGCTGCCGTCCCCTGGTTCGAGGCCAGCTGTGCTGAAGGGAGAACAGTAAAACTGGCATAGCTGCAGGAGGGACTGGGGAGCATCTAAGGGAGGAGGCATCGTGGGGGTTATGCTGGAGTGTGTGTGCGGGGGTGTGGTTAGGGGTAATCTTCCTTTCTGTGTTCTGATTACAACCTGCTGGCTTTTCCCCAGCTTAGTTGAGTTGATCACTAAATTCAGGGCAGAGGGGAGGGAAAAAAGTGCTCTCAGGCTGACAGCTCTGCAGATGCTCCTGAGAGGGAGGAAGCCAGCCCTGGGCAGGACAGGTCACCTTCTGGTCGGCAGGGATGCTGCACTGCCTGAAAGCTGGCTCGGGCTCAAGCTGACCCTTTGCAGAAGGTTTGAAGTGCTTCTGTCCAGATTAGGCATTTAGACAGAAAGGGGGTGCTGAGGGCCAGGTCACCCCTCTCAGGATAGTGGCCTCTTGGAGGTTGGGGCTGAGAGCTTGGCAGGCCAGGGTGGAGAGCACCCTCAGAACAGGAGCCAGTTGGAGAGGCTCTGAGAAGGGGTTCACTGAGCTATCCTGCCGTGCTAGCTGGGACTGCAGGCCCCTTCTGCAGAAAAGGGCTCTTGGCTCTCTCCCCAGTGCTGAGGTAGTTTGTTCCTTCCAAGCGGGGCTGCTCCTCTTGTTCCAAAGCAAGACCTCAGGCTTGTTGTGTGCTCAGCTGTTTTTGTCTCTGGCTCCAGAAAGCAGAATTCAGTGCTCTATGTGACCTCATTTAAGCCTTTCCACCTCGTTACCGGCCGGTGGCACTTCCCCCATAAGGTTGGAAAGGGTTTAGTAACTTGGCTGCAGTCATAACCAGCAAGTGTCAGAACTCGAACTCAGATCTGCCCATCTTTGCTTACACCGTAACTTCAGAGCCTGGGGCCCCTGTCCTGAGAGGGGAATGTTCTGGGTATAATTCAGTGCAGTTCCGTACAGACCCTCCCATTCAGCCCCATGGCCCCACATCCTTAGAAGCCAGGGTTTCTCAACCTCTGCCCTAATGATATTTGGGGCCAGCTAATTTTTGTTGGGGAGGGGGCATCCTGTGCATTGTAGGATATTTATCAGCACCTCAGTTTCTATCCACCAGATGCCAGTAGCGACCCCCCTCCCCACTTGCAACAATGAAAAGTCATTGCCAAATGCCCCCTGGGGGACAGAACCACTCAGAGTAACATTGCAGTGTGTCCTCCTGAAAGAACTTGATATATGTGAACCCACAGAAGACTCAGGCCAGCAGAGGGTTGTGTTGTGCACAACTTGCCAGGAAAAAGGCTGTCCCACACAGTGAGGTGCACCCAGAACAGTCCCATGAAGAAACCATGGCCAGGGACTGGAAGGAAGTTCAGGAATTGCATTTGGAGAGAGGTAAGGATGCACCAAAGGCCTTCGTATCTTCCGCAGAGTTGAGTCAAGAGGTCTCTGGCATGGTTAAAGCCATCGAGGCTAGGATGGATGAGCCGGGGGACACTGTACCAGTGCCATCCCTTCATCAGGCCTTGCAGGAGCTCTTCAAAATGAGGTGCGGTTGTCCCTGGAGCTGTTCTGAGATGCTCCACTTCACCAGTGCCCTGCAGACTAAGGATGGTGGGGTAGGGGCTCCGACTGCCCTCCTTCCATGGGCCTGAAACTCCTACTTGAGGCTGCTGCACACCCTTCTCCTACTGGAGGAAAAACCAGTTTGCCAGCAGGCCCTGCTTCTGGGCCTGTCATGGGGTCTGCTCCTGAGGCTGCCCTGTTCCCACCCCCTTGCTGATGGTCTGCACGTCTCCTGTGCTTTTCTGCCCTCTCTGCTGGCTGCTCGCCCAGCCTGTTCCTTTCTCACTGTTTGGGCTCTGAGGGCACTGGCCAGGCTGCTCTGTATGGACTTGTTTTCACACAACAGTGGAGAAAAACGGCTTCTACTGGGACAGAGGAGGAAGAGGGGAAGGCTGCAAATAAGGAGCAAGCAAGGCCCCCCTGGATCTGGGGCCCCTTCTAGTACCTTCCCCACAATGGACCTTCTGCGCTGATCTCCGTGTTTGCACCACACCTTGTGCCCGGTCTGGGGGTGAACTACCTGTGGGCATCTGAAGTCCCAGCCAGAATGTGTCTTGACTCCTGTGCTCTCACCCAAGTTGCCATGGATCCCCACAGCTCTTGTCTGTCTTTCTGTTGGACAGGACGTTCCTGCAGGCCCTTGTCTGACTGAGCCGCTCTGTGTCACCTGCTCTCTGGTGGGGCCTGGCCAGGAGATGCTTAGCTATGTGTTGAAGGAACTGATGTGTGTGCTGACATCAGAAAGGGTCCTGCAGGTGGCAGGAATCGTGCCCTTTTAGTGGCACAACCCCTGGGTACACTTATTCGTCAATCACGGAACATGCAGAAACGTCTGAGGAGTGGCATCTACATGTTGGTGGGGTGAGGGCTCGGGCTTCCAGGAATCTGAGACGGGGCATTTAGATGTCTTCTTCTCTTACGGAGAAGCTGCAGGTAGCGCCTGCTTGAGATCCTGTCCTTGCTATCGGCTCTTTCTGGTGGCTTTAGGCTTGTGTTCTTCTCTGGGTAGAGGTGGCTCAGTGAACATGCTGAGTCCCTGCTGTGACCCAGGCCTGGTGGGCCGTGGGGTGCAGAGATGAGGCATCCTGGAGTGTCACGGATGCACGGGGCTCCTGAGTGCTGTGGGAACCTGGCGTGAATCCCACGGGAGCTGAACAAGGGGGTGGTTGGGTCTTCTCCGGGCCTAGGTCGGGCCAGCACATGGAAGCCCACAGGATGGTGGGAGAATGGGCCTGTCCACCTGAGAGGCCAGCAGTGAATGACACAGTCGCTGAACAGGTACATCCTGTGCCTGTATATGCCAGGCAGGCTCAGCGGCTGGGCATGTGGCCATGAGGCAGAGTTTCCTTTGTGACTTTCAGGTTCTAGCCAACCAGAAAGGCCTGAGCCTGGGTGCTGGGGGTGGGGGGAAACCCGAGTGAGGGAGGGTGGGCCTATCTCCATTTAAATTAAGGCAATAGTCAGGTCTATGAAAGTCACAAATGCCTGGTGGTCTTAGAACCCAAAGGCTGAGTAGAATGGTCAGGTGTTCGAGGTAGACAGCAAGGCCCTCTGAGCCGGAGAAGGGGCAGAAAGGAACCGCCCAGGGGCTGGTCTCTATGCCCCAAATGGACCACATGCATCTGTGAGGTGGGCACAGCCTTGAGAGTTCAGCTGTGATGTGAAGCTAATTCTCAAATACTTTTTCCTCCGAGGTGCTGAGAAAACAACATCTCTTCCAGCGTTTAGGTAAGCCATGGATCTTCTCAGTCCACAAACCTGAAGATTTTCTGGAGGAAGTGAAAAAGTATGATGATCTTTGGTCTGACAACCCTATCTAAGAGTGAAATGAATGTACTAGGGTGCATTTTTATATGTTTACCGTCTTCAGGATTTCAGCAGCATAAAACAATAAGGGTGCAGGGAGAGTTGTGTGACAAATTTTCTGATGACCCGATAAATTAACACAGATTTTGAGAGGATCAAATTTGTGTGTGTGTGTGTGTGTGTGTGTGTGTGTGCGTGTGCGTGTGTGCATGTGTGATGAGACGGGGGACGATGAATCTAAAAATACTTTTGACTAAAATTGTGGTGATTTACCAGTAATATATATACAAAGCTGTGACAGAATAAAGGAAAAACAGAAACACTCTGTAAGATCACTGTGCTAGCTCCCCAGACAACCCTTCAGCCCCCTTTTGCAGAAAACACAAACAGTGCAGTGTCCTTCCTAATTATATCCTTAGCCCCTTTCTGTTCCTCCTGCATCTGTTAAAGATCAAGATTCCCAGTCACTGAATCACATCCAATGCGGACTGAACCCTCCGTTCCTTGAGCCTCCCAGGAAAGCATCCCCAACTCATCCCGAGCCCCCCTCACACGATCTCACCAAGACCCCCACGCTTCCATGGAAATGCAGCTTTGATCACACAGGCTCTTGCTTGACTTTAGCCTGTGGGCGTGGACACATTTTCTATCATGATTTCTTCTGGACATCGCCTTCGGCTGCTGCGTAATGCATACAGCACATAGGACACGGGGAGCTAACTGCAGAACCAATGATGAAGGTGCCTTCTTTCTCCATTTGCTTTGCACGCTTTTCCTACTCTCCTTTGGAATCAGTGGGTATGTAAAAATCAAACGATGATGGATCATCTCCTCATCGAGCCCTCAATGATCAAGTTGTTTCTTGGGGTTCTCAGAAGAGTTGACTGAAGAGGATGGGTCTGAGGTACCAGCTGGTGCCATCCCCTGCGTCTTAGACATGAGGAGAGCCTCATGCAGGCTGGAACCTTGAGTCCAGGGCCAGAGGCTGCCTTCTTGGCTCTTACTTGTGCTGCTGAGAAACTTGAGTGGAAGCATTTAGATCAGATGGCCTATGAGTGACAGCCCTGAACTGGGTTGCGGAAGCGCCTCATTTCCAGCCTGCCCATGCAGGTGTGCTACAGTCCCTCTCCCACGAGCTCCTGCTGAAGCCTTCCTGTCCAGGGGTGGGGTGGGGGGGGTCCCCCTGCCAGGACAGCAGTGATAAATAAAAAGACAGAAAAACAACAGCAAAAGTGTTGGAGGGGATACGGAGAAATTGGAAACCTCAGGCTTTGCTGCTGGGAACAGAAAATGGAAAACAAGTTGGTGTTTCCTTAAAAGTTAGACACCGGGTTACCATAGGCCCCAGAAATTCTCCTTCTAGGTGTGTACTCCCCAAATTTGACAGCAGAGGCTTAAACAAGTACATGTGAATAGTGCTGCCAGGAATATATTTGTACAATACCCAAAAGGTAGGAACAGCTGAAATGCCCATCAGTAGCTAAACGGATAAACCCAATGTAGTATCTCCATACATTGGAGTATTATTCAGCCACATGCTGCAACCTGGATGAACCTCGAAAACCTCTGCTGAGTGAAAAGAAGCCAGTCACAGAAGAGCCTATCTGTATGATTCCGTTTACCTGAACTATCCAGTGTGGACAGATCCCACAGAGCCAGCGTGTTAGTGGCTGCAGGGGCTGGAGGAGGGGTAGGGACAGGCTTTCTTTTGGGGGGTGACGGCGAAGTTTTGGAGCTAGACAGAGGTGACGTTTGCACAACATTGTGAATGCACTAAATGCCACTGAGTTGTGCACTTAAACATGGTGAGTTTAATGTTAGGCGAGTCTCACCTTAACAAAAAGAAAGAAAAGAAAGATCCCAGCTGCACCCAATTTCTCCTTGAGGTTTTTTAAAATTAGTTTCACATGTACCAGAGAACATAATGCTTAGACATTTACAGTCCTTATATAGTGATAATGCCAACGGGTCTAATTGCCATTTGATGCCTTCCATAGCTGTCACAATACCGTTGACTATATTCCTCGTGCTGGACTCTACATCCCATGGCTCCCTACATTCCCCTTGAGGTTGTGACCTGAGCCAGCAGAGACTGGCCTGGGGCTCCCTCGCTGACCTGGTGGGAGACTGTTGACTGCTGAGTTGACTTAGTTTACAGAGTACTTGTATCTCCAGCAATGTCACCAATGCCAGTTTCCAGATAAAGGAAGGACAGGTGTTAAGAGGTCACTGCTCTTACTTCTAAAGACAGTTTTTAATGTGATTGCTGTTCTGTTTGAATCTACCAATCTGTTGGCATTTGACCCATGTCTGTAATGAGTTACCAAAGGCAGGTGATAGTGAACTAAAGTTTGCTGCCTTTGGTGACTTCTGAACTCACTGGCTGGGAACTCAAGAGTCATAATTGTTAAATGATCACAGCAATCTCTGAGGTAGGGCTGTGATTGTGCCCATTGTAGAAATGAGGAAACTGAGGCCGGGAGTTTCAGTAGCTTGCCAACAGCTACACAGGCAGAGCCAGGATCACAAAGAAAAACTTGTCAAATAGCGGATTCCCTTTGTCCGTGATATTTCCAAGATGTTGATTTTATTCAAATACTGTGACTATGGGTAAAAAAGGGGCCATATACTAAGCCTGTCAAGCTTAGGCAAGGCCTCCATGGTGAGCCTTACAAACTCAGAGACCAAAAGTAACCACAGAGAGTGATCTGAACATAGAAATTCCTAACTAAAAGTGGGTCATGGCGGTAGTCACATCCCAGACTTTGACAAAGATCAATCTTTACATTAAGTGAGCCAGTCTATTGTCTTTTGGCATCAAAAGTAACATACTTTTGAAATGTCAGAGTAATATTCTTTCTCAGACTCCTCTGGGCACTACCAGAGCAGTAGACCACAGAACCCCTCGCTGTTATTTCCTGAATGATATCTCTCTTAGCTGTAAATGTTAAATCATTAAATAGCCTGTACCCACCAATGTAAAAGAAGTCTGCGTCTCTCCATGATGCGTTTTATCCAATCCCTGCTTTGCCTTCTCCTGCCTCTTTAATTGATCTCCAGTGTATTTCATGTAGACCTCCTTACACCTCCTCCTTTTACTCTAATGTATCAAATAATCTGCAGAACTGCCATTCTCCAGAGCATTTTCTTATCCATTGAGATTTTGCCCTCTGGCGATTGTCAATTTGACTCGGATAAACTCATAAAAGATCTCTACCGGTTTGGACATTTCTTATGTCAACATGATCGTCCAGCCTTATAGATTTTTTTCAACTCAAATTTCTAAACAAGATGAAAATACTGGCTTTTCTACCTTTTATAATAGTTACATTAGCTTGGGAACTGTTTTCAAGTAAAGAAATCCATACTGTTTGGCAATTTTGAGCATGTTTTCAGAGCTCATAGGCACCAGGACTGGGTTTTCACACTTATTGATATAGACCAGGGGTCTCCAAACTTTTCAGCCCGCGGGCCGCATTAACTATCAAACAGCAGTTTGGGGGCCGACTACACACTCGAGGTCCAAATAAAAAAGAATCAAAACATAAATGTTGTTTTTAATTATTTATTTAATATTATTTTATTCAGATAAAAAGGTCTCCACGGGCTGGATGAGAGGGCCTCAGCCCGCGGGCTGTAGTTTGGAGACCCCTGATATAGACTATTAAGTCCCACCACATGTAAATAACATTGCATAGCTCTGATGTGTTTTAGCTGTTTTACAGCTAGGTAAATATTTATTAACTTGACCATATAATTATCGTTTGTTTTCTATGATTATTACATGTTGATTTTCCCCCTCTGACTTGGTGTCTTTTCCTTCTGCAGGGAATCCTATTGGATATAAAGCAGAATGGGGAATGGCAAAAGCCAACCAGGGCAGAATGTTTGTTCGCAGTTTCTCCCTGAGGAGCAGACTGAGATGGATAGATTGTTTGATGCGCTGTCTTCAGAGAAAAGCAGCTCAAATACCTCACCCAGATCCTTCTCTCTGAAGGCACTAAAGGCAAGAGTAACAGTCATCTGTTAATGTTGAGTCCAGAGCAGGAGTCTCCAAACTGTAGCCCTAGGGCCCAAATTGGCTCTCTGTGTCTAAGCCAGTTGTACGGGAACACTAAAAAATTTGTTTTCTATAAAGGAGCACATAGTATAATACATACTTTCAGCTGTGTGGGCTATTATGGTCTCTCTTGCAAGTACTCTGTCCTGCCTTCATGTCATGATGTCTTGGGGACATTTCTAACGTGAGACTGACCAAAGGGGCCAACCTGCTTCCCATCTCTGACCACTGTCTCCTGATTGCTCTGTGCTGATGCTGCCTTAGTGGGATTTGTAGGGCCAGTATGGTAACTGCAAAGTTTCAAGTGTTCCTTTGCCCATTGGATTTGTAAGTGTTTGGTGTCCTAGGAATTTTACAGTCCTCCTAACAATGATGTTTCAGAGTCAAGGTTCACTTGACGAGAAGTTAAAGCTACGTGTTTTCCCCCATATATTTTTTTTTTTTTAAAGATTTATTTTTATTGTTTTTGACAGAGAGAGAGATACAGAGGCAAAGAGAAGGGGGAGGGCCCCGAACAGTCTCCACAGTTGTACATCATTGGTTTTCCACATAGTTGCTGCACAGGGCAGGAACTGGGCAGGGGTCTTCACCCTGGTGAGAACTGAACTGGGGGTACTCCCCAGTTCAGCACATGGGTCCACACAGGCCGGGGCCGGGATTCGATCCTCGGTCCCTGGGGTTGCAAAGTGAGCGCTTAACCCACTGAGCCATCCCGGCTTCCCATTCCCCCATATTTTTATCCCATTCCAGGGGGCTTTGAACCTTGTGTCTGAATGCTCAGACTGAGGCAAACCATGAGAAAGACAACATTAACCCACCTTTCTGGGCTGTGGGAGGGAGGGTAATGTGGGAAGGTATTCTAGCAGCGTCCTCTTCCAGAACATGCAAAATGGGAACCCATGGGACCTTAGGGATTCCCCCAGATACTCACTCAACCGATGAGGCAACTGGCCAGGGAGATTATCGGCACAGCTGTGTGGTGTATATGCGTGTGCATGTGTGTGTGCACACAAGTGCATGCACGTGTGTCTCCACTAGACCAAAACCACCCCCTCTGCCAGGTCACCCACCACACTGGAGCAGACAGAACCAGATGGACCAATTAAGGACTTAACTGCAGAGTGGGTGGCAATGTTCACAAGCATTTATCAACACAAATATGGTTCAGAGTTGATCAGAAAACCTTGGCAACTGAATCGAGTTTCCTTTGGGAAGGAATTTGAGGTTGCTTTTCCAGTAGACCTCTGAGAACACTGCCAGAAACAAGTATACTATTTTTGAGCAGTGAGGGTGGTAACTGCAGAATATTGAGTTGTCATAGTGTAGACAGAGTGAGTTATTACAGAAGAATCTAGTTTTCAGCCTCTACTATAATGGAAGTTTGTGAGTTAGTCCATGGCTTGCTTTCTCTCACCATTGATTTGTCATCCCTGGACCAAATCTGATCTGATCTGATGTGGGAGTGAAAAGGAAAACAAGATTTACAGAATGTTATTGGCAAGACATGAATCAAAAACTAGATTCAAATTTTACGTAAAAATAAAAAATGCATAGTAAGCACAACAAACTTGGGTAAGAAGTGAAAGCCAGCTAATTTGGAAGTCCCTAATCGAGAGGAGACCAAATTAGTTATACACAGACATACTCATGCGTTCTATACGCTGATAATTCAGGTCTGCAAATGGCAGCTATCCGAGTGTAGAATGAAGAAGATGTTCTGAGCAGAGTGAGGAGCAGAGAGATGTTCTGGCAGGAATGGCCTGGCCAGTCTGGGGAAGCTGGAAAGTTTGGAGGGATGGGAACAGATTGTGGAAGACCTGAGGGCCAAGATAAGCCACAGTCTAAGACACGTTTGGTATGGGGGTCCTTGGGTGGTTGGTTCCCTCGGGTGGGGGACAGTGTTACAGGTGGGCATTTAGGAAGGTAGAAGCTTTGTGGTACAGCAGTGGTTGGTCTTGGTCCCCTGGCTGTTAATATTTTTCTATGCTTCTACCATCCTTTTCTCCTGTGTGTCCCCCACAGAGCCACATCGGGGAAGCTCTCCCCGCCGAGATGGTCACCAGACTGTATGATGGCATGCGGAGGGTTGACCTGACAGGGAAGGCTAAGGGGCCCAGCGAGAGCGTCTCCCGGGAGCAGTTCACAGTGTCGATGTCCCACCTGCTGAAAGGGAACTCCGAGGAGAAGGGTCTGGTGATCCTGAAAATGATTTCTGTCACGGGACGTCCTGTGAAAGCAAGAGAAGTCCAAAAGGTAGAGAGGCCACGAGGCCCATCGCAGCTGTCCCAGGCAGTCTCGGTGTCCTTCGGTGGGGGATTCGGGATGACCAGGCAGCTGGTGGGCACATGGTGGACGTGGTGCCCCTGGGGCACCCTAGACCACATAACTAGTTGAGGTCAGAACTCTGGACCAAGGCTTTGGCAAAAATAGACCAGCCAAGGGTATCATTAGAAAAATGAATAACTACCTAAGTTGCTTATCTTTTCCCACATTGTGGCCATTGTAGCTATCGGGCATTGAAGAGATAAACCGCCCTTCCCCTTAGTGATTGGACGCAGGTCATCAGTCACGGTGGAAATGTTGTTAAGGGTAAAATTGTGATCTTCAAGTTTACAGAGGATCTGGTTGGCTCCGTAGTGCACGTGCTAAACCACAGACAGGAGCTGAAAGGCTGGACTCAGAAGAAAGCCCCAGCCCCCAGGGTGCAGGAGCTGGTGGCTCAGCTGGTCTCTGAGATGAAGCTTGCAGGTGAGTGCCCCATGTGAGCTCACACGTGGGGACCTCACTGGGGGAGGGCAGGGCGGTCTCCCGGGCCTCTGACGAGGTTAAGCTTGCAGGCAAGTGCCCTGTGTGAGCTCACAGGCGGGGACCTCACTGCGGGAGGGCACGGCTGTCTCCCTGGCCTCTGAAATGCAGCTTGGAGCGGAGAAAGAGATAAGAGCATCAATGTTGAAAATCGTTTAGGTCCGCACTTTCCAAAGGATATAACTCAAGTACCAAAGCAAAACCCACCTGAAATTTTAAATAGTCTAGTAGCCACATTAAAATAATAACAAGAAACAGAAGAGATGAACTTTAATAACACACCCAAAGTATAATTTAACACTGGTAGTCAATGTGAAAAAAATGATTGAGATATTTTACATTTTCTTTTTTATACCAAGTCTTTGACATTGGGTGTGCATTTCACATTTAACCAAACACCTCAATTCAGACGAGCCACGTGTCTCACGCTTAGCAGCCATGTGTGGCTCCAATGTACAGGTTGCGGTAAGTCACTATAAGTAGATGGGCTCGCCCACTAATACTGCTTTCCCCTCCCCTAGAGGGCAAGAAGCTTCCGGGGCCTCAGCGTCTGGACTGTGACTGTGACCAAGGTGTGATCGAGGACTGGGTGTTCAGGGTCCCCCTGGTCACCGCCTTCCTGAGTGTGGTTGCCCACAGAGGCTTTCTCCTGCACTTGTCCTTCGACCCACTGGGCACCCTGGTCCCCAAGCGTCAAGTTGACCAGGGGCAGGAGTTTGAGAGCATCCTGGACGTCCTGTCAGTCATCTATGTCAACGCCCACCTGCCCAGGGACCAGCAGCACTGCTGGCGTCTGCTCTTCTCGGCCGAGCTGCATGGGCACAGCTTCGCCCAGCTCTGTGGGCGCATCCCGCACCGGGGGCCCTGCGTGGCACTCCTCCAGGACCACGACGGCCATGTGTTCGGTGGGTTTGCCTCCTGCTCCTGGGAAGTCAAGCCTCAGTTTCAAGGTAAGACTTGGCCACCAAACCCCAGGGGTAGCACGGCGCCTGCTAGGAGTTTCAGTCCGACGGCTGTGCCTTGGTGACCTCTGAGCCCCGACAGAAGATGTGATGCGAAAAAGCGTGTGAGCGTTTCCTCCACCGTCTCCTCCAAGGTTTGGTCTGGATGTGTCTGGGAGGGAAGTGAAGCGTGATGCTGCTGCGTGGTGGTTTAAAGGCTTCGTGGATTTCTTTTCTGATTCTGAGTTCAGGCTCAGGTGAGCAGGACAGGTATCCTCACCTGGAATTTCAGGTGGAATTACTCAGTGGTGCCAGGTCCAGGCCGTGGGAGAGGCTGGGCTGCGTGGGTGCCCCTACGGGACCAGCAGACGCGGATGCTTTCAGATGGGGTGGTTTTCTCTCTCATGAGCTTGCCTTCCTCTCCTGGAACCCGCGTGTGTCCTCTTTGCAGCTTCTGCCGTGGCTTTTCAGCTTTGTGATTTTGCTGCAGTTTGGAAGTTCTTTGTGGCATCTCGAATGCTGTGGCTGAATGGCTCTAAGTAAATTCTTCTCGTTCCTCAATGGAAAATGCTCTGATAAACCTTTTTAATGGACCATTTTTGGAAACACTCATCAGCTGAGCAGGGGGCTGTCCTCATACTTTGGGGAGAAACTACCTCCCCAGGGTTTGGTGTCACTGTGCTGAATGAACTCCGGGGGAGGGTCCCTCCTAGTGAGGGGGCCAAGTTAATACCCTCGCTGGCTGGGTCAACAGAAGGGAGAATGCCAGGAGCTGAGATGTGAAAGGCGGAGGAGAGAGGCCACGTGCTCCCCTGGGACGGGCTGCACATCTGAACCGGATGGCTGTCAGCTCTGTCCATGCTACCTGTACACGTCCTGCCACTTCTCTCCATCTAGCGCTCAGCAGCGTTACGTGGCTGCCTTCTCATTGGCCCTTCGCTCTTAGCCCCACACCCCAACCCCCATCTATTTGCCGCATCCCAGGAACCCTGACGTGGTGCTCTTCTCCCAGAAACCCTGGAGCAGACCCCCACTGCCCTCAGACGGCACACTTTTGATCTCCATCCTCACGACCCTCTTCTGTCCCCTTGCGTCGTGTGGTCAGTCTCCCTGCACTTTCCAGAATAAGTTGCGTTCCCTCTCATCCCAGGGCCTGGTTCTTGCTGCTTCCCTCCCTCTGTCACCTGTATGTGCAGTCAGCTTTGCATTGGGACTCAGCCCAGGGTCACTTCCTCCAGGAAGCCTTCCCAGCCATGCGAAGGCTGCGTGCTCCATGTGGTCCTGCAGGAGCGCATACCTTTGGAATTGTTTCTGTTTTCCCTTTGCGAGGCTGAGCTTCCAGCAGCTGGGGAGCCGTGTCCAGGCACCAAGTGGCCGTTAGCAGAGAGGCTTTGGCAGTGGCGGGCGGCCCTCTGCCTGGGATGGGTGGGAGGAATCATGAGCTATCAAAGTTGGCTACCTCTGTCCCCGAGATAACTGTTGTTTCTAGGATTTTCTCTTCTCTCTGTTTTAGAATATTCTAGATCTTTAATCCAAGTACTGCTACCACCTCTGCCCCACTGTGTCGGGGTCCCTAAGATGACCCCACACCAGTGACGCACTAGGAGGACTCATGGACTCAGTATATAGCTGTACTCACAGCCACGATTAATTACCATGAGAGGATTCAGAAAGTTTTATTATAGATAAAATTCCGCTTCTTCCAGTCCTCTTAATATGAACTCCAGGTTGGCTCTGCTGAGTCTAATGTTTTATTAACAAGCAGAAACAATCTTCTGGAAGAACAGCAGGAAAATGCAATTACCGGGTCCTCCAACTTGAGTGCGCTCTATTCTGCAACATGAAGATGGGATTCCAGCAGAGGGCAGCCTTGCCTCACAGAGGCCGGTGGTGTTCTGCGAGTGTTCCTGCCCATTTGGAAACTGGCACTTCTAATGTTTGAGACTTGACTGGAAGAGAGAACCACTGGCCCACTTCACTTCTGCTCCGTTTTCTGTGGTGCAGTTGAAAGGCCTGTGTGTGGACTGAGCACAGAGCTGCATGAGTCCTGCTCTGGTTCTGGGCAAGGTGCTTGATTCCTCTGGGCCTCGGTGCCCCAGAATTCTGTGAAAAGCTGCAGTGAGAAAGCAGCTGGTAAATGGCAGTGGGTGGGTGTTGAGTATCGTTGTTGTGAGAGTTAGGTGGGGGGCCTCACTGTTGACGTGACTTCTTTTTCCAGGTGATACTGACTCCTTGGGCCCCTGGGTCCTAGAGAGTAATCTTCCCCCACGTGGCCTCCCTGCTGAGTGCAGGTCCATCATGGACTACAGTGGGCTCCATTGCAGCTGAGGGACCTTTGTTTTGTGGCTCCTTCACCTTACTTAGCATCAGGACCCAGTAAATGTTCATAGAAAGACCCCTTAGGGCTGCAAAGGAAAGTGATGCTGTGTTCAACACTCGGGGCAGTTCATCATGTCTAAAGGTGCCCCCAATTGGCTGGGGCCATCCACCTAGGCCCCTGAGTTTTTCTAGAGTACAGCTCACTGTCATATGTCTCCAGGTGGCCTCTTCAGCCTCCCTTCTTTCCTGCCCCAGCCCTCACAAACTCTTCAGTGAGGGGAGTGGCCCCTGCAGTTCCCCCATGTGCCTTGTCCCTGCTGGGGTCCCTCCTCCAGGGAGTGGCTCTCCCCTCAGCCATCTCCATCTCAGGACGTCCTTCCTGACCTCGGAGGCATTGAGGCACCACCCCCAGAAGCTCCCTGGACACCCCAACCACTCCCATGGATGTGTTGGGATTGAGGCCTGAGCTTCACTTGTCCTCTCTGCCTGTTCAGCCCTTGCTGCCGCTGAGGGCTGTCCTCCCCTCCAGGCCCCTCAGGGCTCAGACCCTCCTGCATGTCTGTCTTCATGTCCTCCGATTCCGTGCTCCTGTTTACTTCCTGGAACCAACCTTCCCACCTCGTGCATGGCTTGACCCCAGAGCACCATGAGCTAAGTCTTGCGTTGGCTTATACAGCTTGTGTTGACATTGGTGCCCTTCACACTGTCACTATGGAGGACAGGCCTGCGGGCCCAGTTCTCACAACTGTGGGGCCATCTCTGGTTTGGCTGCCCCTGAGCTGGGAGCTCCCTGGGGCCAAGATGCGGTTTCCATGCCTCTCCCTGGTGCTGAATGTGCTTCTGAAATGAACGAATCGAGAAAGGAAGAGAGAACTGAGACTTAGCAGTTCATTTCCACCGTCTTGATGGTACCTTCTTTCAATGGCAGAATGGTTAGCCACACTGTGCCCTTGGACAAAGATAGACGGTCACCTTTCACTGCATGTCCCCTTCTTTCCCTGTGGGGCAGCTACGTGTCTGCAGGTTTTCTCTGGATGATGCACTATTTTAGGCTGGGGACAGCTGTACACAGTGTCCAGTGCTGACCTGTGCGAACACGGCGCCTGCCCCTTGCTCCTAAGTTAGAAGGGCACCCGCCCCATCTGACTTGGATGCATTCTTCTGGTGAACAGTGGGCAGAGTTCCCATCTGCTTCCCTGGAAAGAGCTAAAAGATGACCCCAGCAAGCATAGGTCACATTCCTTTATTCTGTCACTGTCACCCTCGAACCCTTGGCTCATCCCCTGTTGCTCGGGGCAGCTGTAAGGACTGTCCTTACAAGGCTTGGGGTCTGCCACGGCCTTGCCCCTGGGTGTGTGTAAGCTCAGGGCACATCTGAAGACCCATGTGACAGTCCTCGCTGCTCTGCCTTCTAAGTGGTGGCACGCACGCCATTCCTGCCACTCCCTGCACCCAGCTCAGATCAGCGATCCTGCTTATTTGCACTCTGGTCACTTTCAGGGGACGACAGATGCTTCCTGTTCTCCATCTCCCCCATCATGGCTGTGTACACCTGCACAGGCTACAACGACCACTACATGTACCTGAATCATGGGCAGCAGACCATCCCAAATGGACTGGTGAGGACGGGGGCTGGGCTGAGGACGTCCCACAGTCAGGGTGTCTGTCCCTGGTGGAATCAACGCGGATGTGCCCAGGCTGACACCTCCCAGCATGTCAGGGGGAGCAGTGTTCATTCTGTTACACAAGTGTGACGTGCTCAGATCATTTAGTCCTGGTTTCAGGACCACAATGAGCAACACCTGGGGTAGAATTTCTCTCATGGAAGGACAGAGCCTTTGTTGAGACATTTTGGTGACGTGTGTACAAATGGCGGATTCAGCCAGTTTTCCTGGTAAATCAGATAGTTGGTCTTCATCTGATAGTTGGCCTTCATGGCTGCACATGGAGTTGGTGTCAGACCTGTCACCAGGCCCTGCTGTCCTGCCACTCTCCTGGGGGATGAGCTGAGGGAGGGGGCACTCCCAGGGCTGGGCCTCCTGGACCCATGGGGAGTTGTCAATAGCGACTCACTAAACCGTGTGTAGTGGGCTCTGGTAGGGGTGACCGCACTTGCTGTCTGTTCTGTGCTCTGGCCTGGAGGCTCAGCTGCAGTAAGAGGAGGACCAGGGTGAAGGCCAAGCATGGGCAAAGGGGCTGGGAGGGTGAGTGGGACAGGCTGAAGTGAGGGGCTAGGATGGGCGCCCACAGACATGTATCAGCCCAACACCTACACATCAGCTTAGCGTGGGTGAGAAGCGTGTCTCCTGCCAGCACCACTATTTTCTCTCTACTTCTTAACCGAAAGCTGCTTTGGGGAAATTCCAGCCCCATGTTTGCAAAGCCAGCAGCCAGGAAGGCCGGTCCCCCCTCATCAGGATGGAGTGCCCCGTACTCTTCTCGAGGCTCATTATGTGCCTCCCACTGGGCCACCAGAGGGCCCCTAGACACCTTCTTCCAGAAAGCACAGTTTGGTGACCACAGGGGCGAAGGCTGTGGCCTCAGGAGCAGCACCCAGCAGGTCCCCAGGAATGGCCAATAATCAGCCCGAGGGAGCGAAGCAGCTCTGACTGCATTTTCCTGCTTTGGTCTCTTGCTCAAGATTAGTTCCAGGCCACCAGGGACACGAGACGGGATGGTGGAGGTGACACCCAGAGAAGCCATCAGGGGAGTGGGAGCTGGCAGTGGTAGAACAGCTCTGAGTCACCCCCGGGCCTGCTTCCTGCTTCCTCTCCTTACAGTTGACGCATTGAGTCAGGGACTTACTCAGAGCGCAGAGCCCTGGTCTGTGAGATGAATGCCCCTGCCGGCAGGTTTGCCATCGTCAAGTTCCTTGTTGACCTCGCCCCTTATTTCAGTGGTTTGGACCATTGGGCTTCGAGGGTGTGTGTTTTTTCTGTCCTCTGCTGTCAGTGTAGACCCATGAGAAAGAGCCACTGTGGGAGTCCCGGCACCTCGATGATTGTTTTAGTCACTGGTAATGGGATGTGTAAATTGCATCAATCTGTATATTTCAGAATTAAAAAATAAAAAGGAAATAACATTCACTTTTCATTTGCCCTCATCTCAGGCTGGTACTGAGGGCTGATGTGGGCTTCGGGTCTAACGTTCAGACCTAGGAGACGCTGATGGTTTTTTCCTCGCAGGGCATGGGAGGGCAGCACAACTACTTCGGGCTCTGGATTGATGTTGACTTCGGGAAAGGACACAGCAAGGCCAAGCCCACGTGTACCACGTACAACAGCCCTCAGCTGTCAGCCAAGGAGGACTTCCAGTTTGAGAAGATGGAGGTGTGGGCAGTGGGAGATGCCTCGGAGTTGAAGCTGGTGAGCCTGGCGGTGTTTCTCTAGTTGCCTGGGTTTAGCCCTTCTGCTCCTCCATCTAGACAGAGTTTATTCCAACTTTCTTCCCAGCAGCTGTTGCTGTCCAGTGGGTGTGGAGCATGGACTCCTGTCAGGGTCTGTGGAGGGGGGTTAGCAGAATGAATGGCCCCGATAAGCGGGGTCCTGCCCCAGGTGGGACCTCAGGTGGGTGGGTGGCCCCATCTGCAAGACGAGAGGACGGTTGGGGTTCCTTCTAGTTCCGCAGTGCAACGATGAGTCCTTGGGCCTTTTGCACCATGTCACCTCCTAATGGTGGCATGCCAGAGTGGGGGCACCTCAGGGAGGGAGCCAGAGCCCCCACCATGTTTCCTTGTGGCAATAGTAGAATATTGATCCACTCTAGTAAGCTTGAAACCCGCAGAACGTCACTGCCTGTTCTCGGCTGCACATCATTGGCCATTGAACACACCCACCCTTCCCTTCTTCCCAAGGCTACCAGAGGCAAGAGCATTCTCGATGTGGACCCCGAGGCCCGGATCCTGCTGGAGATCAGTGGGCGGGGTTGCCACAGCCAAGGGCTCCGGGACGTGCCTGACGACGAGTGAGAGCCCCGAGCTCAGATCGTCTGGGAGCCGGAACATGGACCCCGGACAGAGCGCGCAGCCTGCAGACCCTCCTCCCATCTCGTGCGTGCTTACCTTCAACAGAGAGCTGCCCTGGTCATGTCCAGGTTGTCCCGGACGTGCTTGATCAGAACATAGTAAACTTCCGCTGATGTCATATATTGATGGATGGATGCTTCTCCCAGAAATTTGAGTGTCAAGTCAGCAACTTCATTCTTACACTTTGTTCACTTCATTTTGCTGAAAGGCAAAGACACTGAGACCCTTGAGATCTCAGTTGGCATCAGCATTTGATGGGCTTGTGAGATCTTGTGTGTGGGGAGTTCCACCCACTGGGGGTCACTTGGCCTCCCCTCAGGCTGTCCCAGGTGAATCGTGCCTTGACATTCCGCTTCGACTGGTAAAGGACAGGGGTGTTTGGCTGTGTTTCTCGACACTTTTTGACAATTGTTTCCTATGAGATGGAATTTCTGTATTTTGTTTGTTTGTTTGCATTTATGAGAGAACAGTGTATTAGAGGGGGAAATAGCTGAAGATTTTGGAGATAGAGGCATGGATCCTCAATAGGTGTTCATAATGTTTCCACATCAGCCTTTCTCAGCTGTTTCTAAATGAATCTGTGCCGTGAGCAAGGTGGGAAATGAGATCAACAGAGAAGCAAAGCGGTGGTTCTGTTACTAATTTAAATGTGGGGGAGTTTTGGGGGCCCTAATAAGGCCTGCTGCATAAGTGAGTAACTTGGAGACAGTGGCCTGGGCTCTAGGCCTCCTGTCAGTATCACCTCCCTGCCCAGTGACACCTGTCAGTATCACCTCCCTGCCCAGTGACACCTGTCAGTATCACCTCCCTGGCCCAGTGCCCCTGCCGAAAGGGAGGGCCGGTAATTTGACAGCTTGGGCAAATTCCAGGGGTCCCAAAATGCTAATGATGCCTTCAGTGGGCTGGGCTTCCAAGCAGAGCCACCGCCTCCCAGGCCTGAAACTCACTGAGAACTCTCTCCTTAAAGGAGCTGTGGACTCCTCCCTCAGATACCTCGTCCTCTTGCCTTTTGCTGTAACTTTGACCTTTTATTACAGAGTTTGCCCTGACTATAAGCCATAGCAAACTGAGCTGTCTGCATTTTGCAGGTTCTGCATTTTCTACCAGGAGGCTCATCAGACTTTGCACTTAGCAGCGCCCTTGACTGAGCCGAACAGCTTTGCAAATGAGCCTTCAAAAGAAAAGCACGTGCTCAGCTAGTGCTCAGAGGGGCCGTGGCGTGACACACAAAGTCGTGATTGATTTTCCTTATAAAAAGCCATTTTTACTAGCTTCTCGGGTACATTATGTGATTTCCTAACTGATGGGGTAAGCAGTGACAGCAGATTGGGATTCTCAGATAATCCTTACCACAAATCTGAAGTTAGGTCTGGAATCTTCAGTGTGTTGTGGAAGGTTTTCTTTCTTGCTTTTCTTTTTTTTTTTTTTTAAATAAAATGCAATTAAATGCCTCACTGATAAAAGGTTCATTGGTGTCTGTACCTTGAGTGCCGTTTGCTGTGGCTGCTTTTGTGGCTGTCAGAGAGGCTTAGATTTTCCTGCACACTTTCTGCCGTGTGCTAGTTCTAATGAGAGTGCAGATCCCAAATGGAATCTGTTTCCCAAGACAGCACACTCACACGAGGAAAAGAGGGTGCCCAGACCAGGGGCTTGGAACCTGGGGGATGCTGCCCTCATGGTGGGCACGCAGTTCTAAGCACACAAACCATTTTAGGGTGTCAGCCAGGGCCCGATGCATCATGCTCTACCAGGACTGGGAAGCCTGCAATGCTCATTTGAACACATGAAGGGTTTGTTCTATTATGAAACAGGACTAACAATTCAGTGTGTAAGGACCAGTGGTCTCCCTGTAAGTGAAGACCGATCAGTGCCCAAAAGGTT
>PVKE010009517.1:0-44661 GCA_004027555.1 Craseonycteris thonglongyai
CACACACACACACACACACACAAGGTATTTGCAGGGTTCCTTGCTCTCTTCTACAAAACACACACACACCCCAGTATATTTATTGTACCATGCTCGACTTTTTCCTCAAGCTCACTCACACCATCTCCTCTTCCTAGAACGGTCCCTGTGCCTTCCCTGAAAACCTACTCATCTTTCAGGTTTCTTCACTGAAGGCTTTTCTGAACTCATTAATTCTTTAAGGTATCCACGCAGATCCCTGGACTTCCTGTTGTCACTGCGGTAGCATTCACTGCACTGGGTTGTGATTGCCTGTTTAATTACATGCCTCACACCCAAGCCTGGAGGCTGCACAAGAACAGAGACTTTTCCCACTCCCTCAGCATTTTATTGCCAGTGAATTGTACAGTAAGCAGGGCGTAGTATGCACTCAATGAATATTGGTTGAATACTGAATGAATACGTTAATGTGCTAATGCAAAATTTAAATTCCAATATGTGGAGAGAAACTTATAGCATCAACTTCTCACTCAACTACCTCCTCTAAATTCATACTAAGTGGATAAAGAGAGCTTCTTATCGCCAGAAATTCTAACGTGGAAAGTCACAGGTGCCCAGATGCTGCCAGAATTTCTACTATCCTATCAACGAACATGTCAGAGGACAATCAGATTATGAGCATCTTTTCAAATTTAAATCAGAACAATTTATCTTCAGACTTGGGCAACCATTCCAATTTCTTACACGAGAATAAACACAATACAGAGGAGATATCGATTTCCATGGATTATCCAATGGTTGTTTTTATCTGTAAAATATCTTTTAACATGAAAAGAGAGAAGGTAGAAAGAAAAAAATGTAGTGATCACTGCATTTGAATGTTGGGACTATAGATGATTTTTTTTTCCTTTTGTTCCCCAAACTTCCTATTAATATAATCTTAATTGTCTGCATAATAGAAAGTGACTCATAGTAATTGACAGAGGATCTAGAAAGCATCCAGATTTCTGAATTACCATTTCAACTGTTGCAAAATAAATAAAATAAAAACCCTGGCTTTATAGATAAAATTTGTTGCAGCTCATTATAAAACCTTGCAGTTTGCAAGAATCCTATGTTTGAGGGTTATGAGAAAAGACTAAGGATCAAGATATGAATATCATCACTCTAGTTTTAGAACTTATACATTCACTGTGATGTATAATATATACACATACATGGGTGTCCGTGCACACACATGTCTCTGTAAGTAGATCAAAAGCTCTGAGCATAAGATTGGGCAGAACATAGATTCTCAGAATGAAATCCTGAGGACTAACCTGTTTCTTGAAATTGCAAAAGCCTATGCTATTATATTTTTCTTCATTAACACAGTATCTTTGAAGGAGTTCATAAAGGTGTGTTTACAAGAACTATAACCTGAATATATACCCTCAGAGGGCCCATGAAATCTGCATATCCTGACCCCTTAAAAACCATAAGACCATACAAGCCTGCACCCTCATTTGCTTCCTTGTGCCTTGCCTGGACATTACTGCCAGGCTCCACAGGGTGTCCTGGCTACTGAATAAATAAATACTAGTCAGCCAGCCTCTTTCAGCCAAGCACAGCAGCTACTGAATTGGCGGTAGCCACAGTATCAACATTACCTAACTTGGTAATTTGGCTCCAATATCTATGCCGCTTAATCACATAACTTACGTAAAATAGAACAAAATGCCATTTTATGGAGAAAGAAAAGGTATGAATTCACAGCGAGACAGAAAAATTACATAATTGAATGTTTTTTGCTGCTAAAGATATTTCAGCAGCCATTTGCATATGACCTTTGTAATATGGCACCCTGCCTTACAAGGTTTCAAGAGAAGTATTTCACTTAAATGTGCATGTCACGGAGCAAAACTTCTGTAAACAACACTGAAAGAAACATATTACGTATATTTTCTCTGAGTTCAGTCTTTTGGATCATAACACCTGTAGACTACATTACCATTCAAAGAATGGTTATCCACTTGCTGTTTAACTGTGGTTAGAGCTAGGTTTACATTCTGGTCATTTTCCAGCAGATTTTATTCAGTATAAGTAGGAATCCACAATTTCACTAAAACGCTTCCCTTCCTATTTGAAGAGTGAAGAAGTACAATAGCAAACAGAGTTTCTACTCTTTATATAACAGCATCTAAAATGTTCCATTTAAGATGGAACGATGCAGACCTAAAAGAAAATCAATGCAGGATTCAAAAACCTGCTGTCAACTTCATGAGCCCCACAAATGGATACAGCAACATCTGACACTACAGTTACTTTAAACACCATGTTAAAAAAGGTTTTACCTAACATTTCCTTATATGGTCCCTTAGGTAAGTAAAGCTAGTGTTCTTACCTTTATCCTCTCATCTAAAGAAAAAGGAGGCCTATATAGAATAAATAATTGATGCAAGATGAACAACTTAGTACCATAATTGGGCCTAACATGGGAGCCTTACACTGCTCAACAGAACTTTCGGCAGCGATGGAAATGTTCTATAAATCCAAGCTATCTGATATCTGTGGCTACTGAGCACTTGAAATGTGACTAGTGAAACTAAAAAACTAATTTTTTTATTTGTTTAATTTTAATTAATTCAAAAGTAAATAGCCACATACATAGCCAGCAGCTACAGTATTGGACAGCGAAGTGCTGTGTCTTGTAATCACCTAAATGATTCTGTTACCACTGGTGGAAGCTCTGTCTGCTTATAATAATGGTCTTGCAAGCCTCACAGCCCTGTGGGGTGCATGGTGGAGAAGGCAGCGCGGATGGGCAAATGCAGAAGGTTCAATGTCAAAGGCTGAGGGTAGAAACTTAACAGGGTGAAGAGAAATAATTCATTCTCATGGCTACCAAAATAATACAATATATGAAGTACTTTTCCATTTACTTAATTTAAAAAAAATGATGTGGACAAATTTTATGACTTATGTATGGCCTTTCTCACACCTTAATTAACAATAATAATACAACAGGCAAGTAATTTTCCATTGGTTTTACACAGACATAAACTGAAGTAACTTGAAGTAACTTGTCCAGCTATACAACCACAAGGGGGACAATATTATGATTCTTTAAGAACAGAAAAGATGAAGACAATCTTCTATCTGAACTACTTCTAATAGTACAACTTACTTTTTCGAGTTGTATGTTGACCATGGCTGTGCATAAATGATAATACTAAAAACTCCTATGCCAAATATTAAGGTTTAACAGTAACAGTTAATGATTATTTATATTTAATTACACAATGTTGAAAATAAGTAAATTTCATACACTATGTACCTTACCTCTCAATAACTATAACTATATATGAAATTATAATATATAATTATAAAATTAAGAAAAGTCTACATATCCCCAACATGAAAAACTAATTTGCCATATTTCTTCCCCCACACTCGACTTCATTAGCTTAAATGCCTGTATTCTTGCTATCAAATTGCTTCATATTTCACCTACACTCCAATCACACCTTTGTTCCTCTCCATGTCCTAAATTTACCCTGAACTTCCTTGCTTTTCTGCCATTATGCATGGAGTTCTCTTAGAGTGTTCTGCCTACCTATCCTCCACCCACTAACCCTTACAGTTTTTAGTACCTAGATCCAGATGCCTCCCAGTACAGAAAGCATTTTCTTTCATCAGAATTCATCACTCCCTCCTCAGTATTTTCTTAGCAGTCTGACCTTGACATTATGTTTTACATAATAAATGCATCACTGAAAGTACTTGTTCCTAGTTTGGAGTCAAAAAGCACCTTGAGATGGGAACCATTTGAATCCCTCCAAAGTGCCTGCTTATAGAATAGATTCTTAAAATGCCAACTGAGAGGCACTTCTTAAAAATCAAGATATGAAAGTAGCATTTGTGTTTCAGTTTTTATCTTACTGACTCTAGACCATCAGTTTCACAACATAGCATTAGAAGGAAAAGCATTCCTGATACTACTCATAAATGAGAATGTGAAGGTGCAAAGCTTAGAGTAGCAGCTTGGCACAGGATAACCTCAGCTTGATCATTTCATTAGGATAAATAATCACCTAACACTTTGCCTCACAATCTTTGCACATTAAAAACTAGTGTTAAGAATACAATTACTTAACAGATATTTTAAGGAAACCAGTCAGAGAATAAATCTTAATGACAAGCGATATTTATCATTATAAAACTTATTCTAATTGAGTTTTTTCTTGCCCATTATTCTAAAAACACATTTTATCATGATTTAGTATTTTATTTGTTTATCCAACACACATTCATTAAGAACACAATATATGCTAGTCACTCTGCTAGGCTAAAGACTGATTATAAATATTATATTGTCCCTATTCTCAAAAACTCACAGTCTGATAGGGAAGCAGAATTGCACAATAACTAAAAACGCAACTTTAAATATGCTGACTTCCATTTCCTCCCTGGCTTTGATTAACTAATCGTTTAACTTTGGGCAGTTCCCTTAGCTTCTCTTGAGCCTATTTCTTTATCTGTAGAATGGAGTACCGGTATCCTAAAAGAACATACCGGTACCTCATTAGGTATGAGAATTAAATGACCCAATGTACACGAATCCAAACAATTCTTAGTCCAATGTTTGCAAGTTAAGAAATGCCCTGTAATTATTAGTAATCACAGTTGCAATTCAAGGTGAACAGTTCTGACACCAAGGAATACAGAGTGTGCTATGCAAATGTGAAAGGACAAGGACCTCATTCTGTCAGAGGGAGTCACAGAAGCCTTCTCAGGGGGAGGAATGTAGAAAGTAAGATGAGAAATGTGAGTTGGAATTTTCCAGGTGACATTACTGAGAAAGAAATGGGCCTTTCAGATTAAGGACACACATAAGAGGAATACGAAGACTGTCCGGAAGGTATCCAGCTACATAATGTGAAAAATAGAGGCACTTATGGCTGCATTTTTCTGGACCGCCCTTGTATATTCCCAAATCTGTAAGCAGCACAGTATGGCCGGAGCAGAAAGCATGCAGAGAAGAGCCTATAAAGTATGGCAAAGGGATCCAAGAAACATTCAGAAGAGAAGGGCCATTTTATAATGAGCCGTATGGCTTATAAGTCACATTTTAGAGAGCTGAAGTTTCAAATGAGACGCAAGTTGGGAACTTATTTCCTCTATTCCAGGCCATTGATGACAAGACGTTGAACTTGGCTCTACGCTACATAGATGGCAATGAGGGTAAGATGTGGAAGGATCAAAATGATGTAATGATAAATAACAGGTATTGAGATATCACCACACTATTACAGTAGAAGAAAGCATATTCCTCAACTGAGCTAGTTTTCACCCATTTGCTATAATGAAAGTGGATGTACAATACATGAACTGCCATTATTAGTTATAAATACTGTATTTCAATCATTGCTTGAGACCTAAGTAGATCACATTGAAAAATGTGGGGACAATGTAGTCCAATAAGACAAGTGCTATCCTGACTAGGTTTCTATGTATATTGCTGTATGAGAATTTTCTCAAGGAATATACACAAAAAGTAAGACATATTTTCAGATATCCAGAATATCTAAAATATTGATTTAGATAACTTATTAAATATTAAAAAATATTAGCAAAGATTACAAAAAGTAAAAATAAAAAGCAATATTGTCACCATGGGAAAAAATTACTTTAAAGCATGAGCTAATTCTGTAATACTCTTCAATCTTCTGATTAGCCCTTCTTTAGAATCTATTTTTTGAGACAGTTTGGTCTAGTGGAAAGAGTATGATTTGGAAACTTCACTATTTTAATAATTACATGGCCTTTGAGAAGCTTACCTACCTTCTCAGTTTATTCATATATTAATAGAAATTGAAGATAATACTGACATGCTTGTATGGTTAAGAACAAAAAGTAAACCAAAGATTTAAAGTCACTAGCATATTCCAGCCATGTATTAGGTGCTCAATAAATGCAAGTTCCTTTTTCTCTAGTATCCTTAATAGTCAGTGAGACCACATATTCTAATTCCCCAAAACTGTCCCAATTTATCCTTTTTGCCATGGTGTCTTGGTTTAGTATTTTTCTTGGATTCTTAACCTATTTAGTAAAGATTTATTTTTAATTAGTGCATTAAACATCAGAGAAATATTGTCCTTGCATACATTTATGCATAAAATAAAAGTAATAAACACTCTGAGGCTCGGCTGAAGATTGTTTCCTTCCTTTTGATAATGTAGTTCATATAATTGTCACAGTCTTGGTTTTAAGTTCTGAGTTTGTGACTATTTCCCCACAACATTTCCCAGCCATATCTCTTAATCTGATTTGCAGCTAAGGGTGTTCATGACTATATTCTTCCAAGCGGAATATAAGCAGAAATGATGTGCAGAGCTTCAGTATTAGCTCCATAAAGAAAATTGTTTGTCATGAACTTTCTTTCTTTTCTCTACCTAAGGCTCAAATGTAGACAATGGTCATCAGCCAGCTTCAACCATTGGATGAAGACAACACCCTAAGAGACTGTAATGCTGCAAATCGGATACTACATGTAACCCCAAAGATTCTTACAGGGCACAGCCATCTATTTACTTTGGACCACCTTTTCACTTTGAACACCTTTCTTACTGATGTGAAAGAACAAAATACCTTTCTTGCTCAAAAAAACCTGCATTAAGGGAGTTGGGATGGTTTTGATAAATCTTCACTTTGTACTTCCACCTGATCCATGATCTTATCTAGTTGTGTGAAACAAATATACAGTTAATGTTTTCACCTTTATATGTGGTTAAATATAAAAGACAACAGTTCCACTCTCTTCAGCTGACTCTTTTTCAGTTAAAATATTAACTAGCCATCTTTTCTTCAAGGGTAACAGACTGGATTCTTGTTGACAAAACGTAGCATGTTCTGAGATGAGTGGCTAAGGATCAGGAACTCCTGGTCTTGGGTGATTGTAAGAGAAATGTTTGAAAACTGTCTGCTATTCGGTAAAGCAATCACTTTGCTGCAGGGGGGGAAAGAGTAGAAAGTGAATAAGTTAAGAGTATGTAAAAAACACTCAGGAAATAAAGTTAAGTGATGCCGTTCATAGCAGAATCATTAGATACTTCTTATTTTTTTCTTCCACTTCACAGAATAAAAATTTTGGAACCTGGCAGTATTGTAAATGTTATTATAAATTCAGTTTAAAATATAGGTATAGACGATATAATGACTTATTTGATGATAATAAAAGTACAAATTTTGATATAACACAGGACCATGGAAAAACAGTATTCGTACTACATAAAAAGGAGAAATGAGCAAAATTATACTTGCAATCTGGTGTGGTGAACACCTAATTCATAAATGCAGCAAAACAAACTGCAGTACTCTACCAATCCAAGTAGAATCTATAGTTGTCAAAAGCACAAATATATATTCACAGGGTCACTGAAACTTGAAAATATTTGTAATGCAACTGATATTGATTAAAAAAAACTACTTCAGCATGTCGCAATATATCCTTTGTCTCTTTGCTATACATCAGTCAGGATTTAGAAATATTTTAGCTTTTGAAGACTAATTTTATATAAATTTCAAGTTGCTTTCCTGATATTCAATGAATTTTATAAATGAGTTGTATAAAGTTTAGTTGTATTTTGTTCAAAGTCCTTCTAGAATCTGTGATGAAATTATTCAATTACAGGAATACCATAAATGTTATGTTCTAAAAGTTTTAGAATTTCAAATAATGACAGCAAATCTTAAAAATATGTATTTCAATTTACCCTACAATAACAAAAGGGCAGTTTAGAAATAAGCTTAAACTGGGCATAGTGCTCTAATTTTTTAATCCTAAAATTGTATTTTTTCCTTTTTTGAAATTGTGGAGATAATATTTTTAAGGACTGATTTTTAATTTGGAAAATATATGTTTTATAACACAAAATATTGAAATTGAAAAGACTGAACTTTTAAGAATCCAAAATGGTTTTAAAAAATCATAAAAATAACTGATGAGTTTTGTTTTTTGAAAAATATTTGTTAAAGAAAACATTTTTTTTTTATTGTTAAATTTAATGAGGTTACATTGGTTGGTAACAATTAGATAGCTTACAGATGTACAAGTCCACTCACATCATTCATGCATCGTATTATGTGCCCATAAAGACAACATTTTTAAAGGAGAGAAAAAAGACCATAACTGAAAGACTATTTGGGCTTCAATATTTACACATTTCAAGATAAAAATATAGCTTGAACATGTCCTTCATTTAACAGAATTTGCTCTGTTGTCTGCTAGGTATATAGTTCAGTACTCAGAATCATATATATTAAATTATTGGGGTGACACTGGTTGGTAAAAATTACACAGGTTCCAGGTGTAAAATCTTTTTAGTGAGGAACTGTCTTTTTTTTTTTTAATTTTCCAATTTTTATAATGTATCTGATTTATAGAAGATAGGTGGATTCTCATATTTGTTCTTGCATTTGATCTACATGATTGCATGCCAGGAAACCTAATGAAAACTCTATTATACATTTACAAGAGAATGAGATTGCGAAAGGTAAATAATATTCTAGTATTATATAAAAGTAGTTTTGATCCCATGAATCCTGTGAAAGAATTTTGAGTCCCCTGGAAATCTTTGAGCCACATCTTGGTAATTATTGCTCTTCAGGAAAAAGTCAATCGAAGGTATCAACAATTTAAATTTCAGTAACAAAAATGTAAGTTTTAAAACTATTACAGCAATTATACAGGTAAAATAAAAAATAGCAGCATCATACTGAAATAAATATACACAGAAAAATATCAGTGACTCTATTATAGAGACAGCTATGTCTAAGAAACTGGTAAACTTATATAAAGTTTTACCAATAATAATTATTCAGCTTATGTAATTTTTAATGTTCAGATGCTTAATATCAACTAGTTCCTAAAATTAGCTTTAATGTGCATGAATATATTATTTTTAGATATAATTCTGTTTCATTCATTTAAAATTCTGAAATTTAAATTCTTAAAAGGTTAAAGTCTCAGCATAAATCCAGTTTTATAGGTATGAACTAATAAGTACATACTACTTATATCAAAACTGTAGTTCACTTAAAGCAGTTTTGAGATACTCTATTTTGGATGCAAATAAAGAGAATATATACCTTATATATGCACACAAACAAACGCAGACACACGCACAGTTTCTCTTGACCTTGAGCCAGAGACATAGAGCTCTGGGTTAAACCACTACCCAGTTAAGGAGGAGGAAATGAGATAAGAAGTCAGTGGATTGCCATCATTCATACTCCCGATGTCTATGTTTGGATGAGACGGGGTAGGATAAATCATAAAAGCAAATAAAGACTTCCTGAGAGAACAAAAACAATACAGCTAGAACTTGGAAACATATTTTCTTATTTTTTATAGGACCTTTTCAACTCAACATAAAATATGGTGTTCAATAAAGGCTTCACTGATGACATTCAAGTAAATGTCTGGAGGAGGGAAAGAGCGAGCCACATTCTAAGCAGAGGGCACCTCATTTGCAAAGGACCTGAGACCAACTTCTGTTTGGAGTTTGGAAGGAAGAGCAAGTAGCAAGTACACCATTTGCCTAAAGTGCAGAAATGAGTCACGTGGTAACTATTTTTAATTTTCTGAGGAAACTCGAGTCTATACTAATATTTTCCAATGTGGCTGTACTATGGAAATACGGAGGATTTATTATACATTCTCATCAGCAGTGCTTCTGAAGTTTTTCTCCACAACCTCTTCAACACTTGTTATTTCTTGTTTTGTTGCTAACAGCCATTCTAACAGGTGTGAGGTAGTACCTCCTTGTGGTTTTGATTTGCATTTCCCTAATAGCTAGTAAGGTTGAGCATCTTTTCATATATCTGTTGGCCACTGCTATGTCTTCCTGGGAGAAGTGAAGCAATCTCTCTCCTCTAGGTATCTGCCAACAATTTTGAAAATATTTTTATTTGTAAAGATACAAGTATACGAGGACTGTTAGGGAAAAAAAATGCAGCCATAAATGCCTCTATTTTTCATGGCTAGATACTTTCTGGACAGCCTTTGTATGTACCTCTATGCTCACTGCAACATTATTCATGGTGGCCAAGACATACAAAACAAGCAAAGTGGCCTTCAATAGATTGGATAAAGAAGATTAGGTACATATAGACAATGGAATACTACTTAGTCATAAAATAATATATAATACTGCCATTTGCGATAGCATGTATGGACCTTGAGATTATCATGCTAAGCGAAATAAGTCAGAAAAAAGTCTAGAACAATGTGACTTCACTCATATGTAGAATATAAAACTGAAAGGAACAAGTAAACAAGATAAACAAACAAAAACTCATAAAATGCAGGAATGAGTAGAATGCAGACATGAGGTCAGAGAAGTAGTAGGAATCAGAATGTGTAGGTCAATTCACATTGACTATGAATGAGTTTGGGAACTACTGAAAGGTCATAAACAGAACAAAGACATTATCCGATAATTACCATATAACAGTCACTATGTGCCAGGCAGTACTCTAAGTACTCTATATAAGCTCATCTAATTCCCACAACAACCCTATGAAGTAAACACGTTATAAGAATATTAGTAAATAGGGAAAGCTGGGATGGCTCAGCGGGTAAAGCGCTCGCTTTGAAGCCCCGAGGACCGAGGATCGAATCCCGGCCCTGGCCCATGTGGACCCACATGCTGAACTGGGGTGTGTCCCCAGTTCAGTTCTTGCTGGGATCTATGTGGGAGGCTCCCGGCCCAGTTCCTGCCCTGCACAGCCCCATGCCCACCTGTGGAGTGAAACTATATGGAAAACTAATGTCAACTATGGAGACTGCTCTGGGCCCTCCCCCTTCTCTCTGTCTGTCTCTGTCTCTCTCTATCAAAAATCAATAAAATAAATATTTAAAAAACAAAAAAGAATATTAGTAAGTAACTTCAACTTTATTTTCTAAAAGAATAGATTTCACATGCTCTCATCACACACACACAAGTTGAAGCATGAGAAAATGAAACGTTAATGCATGACTATAATAATCCTTTTACTATGTTGTTCATCTTAGATATATAATTTTTTATTTTAAAAATATTATTACTACATATTAAAGGGCTTTTTGGAGTTCTTAAGACTGATATTCTAAACAACCTTTAGACAAAGTGTTCTAGGAAGAAGCATCCACTGCTAACTGAAGTTGATTTCTGGTTAATGCCTTATGCAATAGAACTAATTTCTAATTTAAAAGAATCCCACTGTGTGTTGAACAAATGTGGAAGCAGGAAGATTTGGTAAATCACTATATTCAAGAATTTTGGGATACTCAAGAAAATATGAGATATGAGGATATTTTTGTTGATTCATCCTGGATTCTTCATCATGGCTGGGGACCTAACAGAGTTAGTTGTACTTCATAGCGTGGGTCAGATACAGCAGTGAAGAAGGCCAGTGAAACTATACACTTGAAAGCGACATAATTTTACTAACCAGTGTCCCAAGTAAATTTAATGATAAAGAAAAAAGGTCCAATAGAATGAGAGCTCTGATTTGAAAGCAAAATAGCCGATGAAACTGTAGTTAGTATATACAGTAAAGCCAAAGTAGATTCAGGTAAAGCCACATGCTATTTCTGATTTAATTGCTGTATGAAAAAAAAAAAATTCCTAGGTATACTAAAGTAAATGAGTCTAAAGATACTGATAAGGCTCAGAAAGATTAGGTCACGTGCACTAAAGGACACATAGCTAACAACAGGTAGAGTTCGGATATGAAGCCAATCTATGTTAGTCTTCAGGGCCTAAAAGAACTCCAAATTATATCACTAACTCTGTGATTTATAGTTGCTCAGGAGCCTCTGGATCTCTGAGTGTTAAATTCTTTAGGAATAACTTCAATACCGTATAAATCACGTCAAGTCAAGTTAATCTAGGAGTTTTGACTGGAGCCAGGTGGGTTGAAAGGAGAGCATGAGATTAGGCAGCATGTATGAATTCACTGTTTTAGAACATTGTTCTCAACATCTACACAGGTAGGTAAACAAATGCACGCAATGGACAAGTACCTCTGCCATTCCCGGTGATTCACTGTTCTGTGTAAGTCAAAACAACTAGGCCAACTTGTCCCCAGAGATGTTATAGCATTTAAAAAATATTTTGCTTATTTTAAGAATACTGGCAAATCCAATGAAACCCAGCAGCCAAGAACCAAGGCTGCCATTTGCAACTGTGCCAGGGTCAAAGTCATCGTCTGTCCTTGGGCCATTCACTCAACTATTTTGAGCCCTATTTATTTTTTTCAGAGTTAAATGGAACTCTTGAAATTTATTCATCTTTACTGTTAGATTCTTAAGATAATATGTTGTTTAATAAGAAGTATGGGAAGATGTTATCATCCCCTCTCTGATAATTTAATAATTCTCTACCTCTGAAACTCTAATTTAACTCCAAGCAATAAATACTGGTACATGCTTGGCTCTTCATGACTTTTACCCTTTTTCAGTTCTTCAAAAATTTATCATCTGACACTGAGCATACCCTTCATTTTAATGGTGGTTATCCTTTAATGCATATGTCTTACCTATCCAGAGTAACTGAGATATCTTAGAAGGAAGAGCCAAGACTGCATATATATTTCCACATACACCCAGGGATCAGTCAAATACTCTGAAGGAAAATAACAGTTGGCTGAGTATTTGATGAAAATAATGATAATTATAATAGCAACTACTGTTTATGGAGCATGCTTTGTCAAAATCATCTTATATGATGCCTTATTTTACTTTCACAAAACTTGCAAGGCATCTATTATAATTCAATTTTAGAGATGAGAAAATTAAGATGTGTAGAGTTCAAGTTAACTTGGGAAATCAGAGAGAAAATGACAAATGTATGCTAAAAATACTAGCATTTCTAACTCCTAAACTGATGCAGCATGGCAAAGTGCCAATTCAGATATATATGTGTGTAGGTTCCATTCACCATTCACTCACCAACATGCTTATGCATCGTTTATCCATCAATTTAATGATCCATCCTTCATCCACATTCCCTTTTACCTATACACTTAATTCATTCATCTACTCATCTACTGATTCATCTACCTTTCAACCCATCCCTTCACTCACCCATCCATTCATCTAACCATTCATGCACATACTAAATAGCCCATTCAATCACTGATCTACTCACCCACCCAATTATTCCCTAAATCATTCATTAATTTCCTCACTCATTGCTATGTTGAATCCCTTGCAAATCTGTCCATTTATTCAGTTATCCACCTATTTATTAATTTACTCATTCTTAATTTATTTATCCATTCATTCACTCACATATTAATCTATTAAAATACATTCATTCATTACCATTTTTGAGCTCCTTATCTGTAGCATATCTTTGATAGACACAAATGCCAAATGAGCAAGACATAGTCTCTGCCCTACATTATTTTACAATGTAATTCAAAGAATCACAGGAGAAACCAATTTTGTAGTACGGAGAACAGAGGTGGTTCAATAAAAACTTCTGAAAGTAGGTAATATACAAATACAGTTTCAAAGAAACATGAGTTGACCAGTTGGGGAAAAAAAGGAGGGGAGAAGTCATATTAGGCAATGGGAAACAGGAAAGCAAATGCTAATTTGCATTAAATAACAGCATATATGTGGCCAATTATTAATCATTCCCCAATTTCATTAAGCCATTCTCTTTGATGATAATAAAACCACTAATTAAGAGCTAGGCAAACAGTTACCCAAAATCAAATTTACATTTTCAATCCTCTATTGTAGTTACATATTTCCATTTATATAAGTTTTGATAACTGAATATGAGCAGAAGTGATACGTATAATATCCATTTCCCTTGCTTCTGGCTAGAATATTGTTATATTACTGAGGCATCTGGGATTATACAGATAAAACCTGCTAGAGGTCACAGAGTAATAGGACAGAAAAATCCAAGGTCCCTGTCCTTTTGAATATCCTCTTGCTTGGGCTTCTACCTTCTATTTTATTCAAGCCATGTTTCATTGATCAATGTAGATTTCTTAATGGTATATGAACCTATATTCTAAACAAGTTAGACTTGTTATTTTAAAATGAGATTTTTTTCTCTGGCAGAATATAAAGTATGTAACACTGTCTAGTGAAATAGGCTGTGAAGACACAGATAGGATAATACATTCTGGAAAGTTGATAACTTTTAGTATGTTCTAAGAAATATTCAGTAAAACTTCCGACATCAAGTTCCAAGTAATTTAATCTTTCTGTTAACTCAAAACAACTCAGCCAAATCGCACCCAGAGAAATGTTACAGCATTTGAAAAATATTTTCCTTTGAACATCAAGTTCATGAACACTGTTGAACTCATCAATGTTTTGGTCACAGGGCAATCAATGGGTCCCAAATCTACAAATGGAGAGATACCTGCAGAAAGTAGTGAAATATAACAGGTTTCCAAAATTATTGATAGACAAGTCACAGATCCAAGAAGCTAGATAAATACCAAAAGAACACAAGTGAGATAAATTTCAAAAGTATCATATTTAGTCATATCATAGTTGAGCTTTTGAGAACCAAAGACAAAGACAATTTCTTTAAGATAACCCAAAAAGTAAAGTCAAATTATATATAGTGGAAAAGGAATAATATTAAAGACTTCTCTCTAGAAACTATACAAGCTAGAAGACAATAAAGTGACATTTATAAAATGCTGAAAGAGAAAAAAACACACTGAAAATCTTCTTTAAAAATGTATGTGGGGAAGCCGGGATGGCTCAGCCAGTTAAGCGCTCACTTCCCAGCGCCGGGGACCCAGGATTGAATCCCAGCCTCGGCTTGTGCGGACCCATGTGCTGGACTGGGGAGTGCCCCCAGTTCAGTCCTCTCTCTGTCTCTGTATCTCTCTCTCTGTCAAAAACAAAACAAAACAAAAAATAAATAAAATAAAAAAATTAATGCATAGCTACTGAAGAATAATCAGAAAAAGAAAAAAATGAAACAAAGAACAGATGGAATAAACATAAAATACCTAGCAAATTTGTATATTTTAATTGAACTATATCAATAATAATATGAAGTATGAATGTTCTAAACACCCCAGTTAAAAACAGTAAAATTAGATAAAAAGGTAAGGCATTATGCTATCTATAATACAAGAAATTCACTTTATTTATCTATTTATTTATTTATCTATTTATCTATCTATCTATCTATCTATCTATTTATTTATTTATATTCTTAAATTTATTGGGGTAACACTGATTGGTAACAATTAGATAGTTTCCAGATGTACAAATCTACATTACACCACCTATGTATCGCATTATGATTATGTACTCACCACCCAGAATCAGCTCTCCTTCTATCACCATATATCTGGTGCCCCCTCCCACTCCCCCCAACTCTCCCTCTCCCCTCCTCCCTTTCACTCAAGTAACCACCAAACTATTGAGTGTGGGCATAAGCCTGGTGCCCACTCCCGCCTCCCCTCTCCACTCTCCCTCCCTCTTCCCCCGCTTCCCTCAGGTAATCACCAAACTATTGTGTCCATAAGTCTTTGTTGCTTTGTTACTTTCAGTTTTATAGTCCACCTATAAGTGAGGTCATATGTTTCCTGATTCTTTCAGTCTGACTTATTTCACTTAATAAGATGGTTTCAAGGTCTATTCATGTTGTCACAAATGACCGTAAGAAAATTCATTTTAAATACAAAGACATATATGATAAAAGGGAAAGGATTGAAAGAGAGCTAATAAACAAATACCAATCAAAAGAAAGTTGGAGTAGCAACATTAATACCAGACTAAGTAGAATTCAGAACAAGAAATGTTATCAGGAATAAAAAGTTACATAATGGGGTCATTTCTCCAAGAAAACACACACACACACACACACACACACACACACAAATCTTAATTTTGTATGCTGTGAACAACATAGTCTTAAAACACGTAAAACAAAAGCTGTTAGCAGAGAAAGGAGAAGACAAATCCACAACAGTAGTTGGACACTTCAGTACTCTTCTCAAATTATATAACAAGTAGGTCAAAATATCAGGATGTTTATAGAAGATCTCAAAAACCTCAAACCTCAAAAATTAAACCAACTTGACCCAATTGATATATCACAAAACGCATTATCCCAAAACAGCAGAATCCACATTGTTCTCAAGTACACATGGAAACTTCACCAAGGTATATTATGTATATTGAGAAACTTAATAAACCTTAAATTTTATAAAAGTAAAAACCATACAAAGTATATTCTTGGATTATAGTATAATTTAACTGAAAATAAATATCAGAAAGATATCTGGGAAATCTCCAAATGTTTGAAAACTGAATGACAGACTTCTAAATAGTGTAAGGGCCAAACAGGAAGTCTCAAGGAAAAAAAAAAATTAAACTGAGTGAAGACATAAATAAGATATCAAAATCTGTAAGATACAGCTAAGTAAGTTTTTTAATAGAAAGTGATACCATGAAATGCTTACCTTATAAAACAATAAGTATCTTAAATAGACCATCTAAATTCCAATTTAATATATTATTTATTTATTTATTTATTTTTGACAGAGAGAGAGAGAGAGAGAGAGAGAGAGAGATACAGAGACAGAGACAGAGAGAGAACTGAACTGGGGGATCTCCCAGTTCAGCATATGGTTCTGCACAGGCCAGGGCTGGGATTTGATCCTCTGTCCCCAGCGCTGCAAAGTGAGCGCTTAACCCATTGAGCCATCCCAGCTTCCCCTAAATTCCAATTTAAGAAATTAGAAAAAGAGACAAATTCAAACCAAGTAGAAAGAAAGAAAAGTTATGAACAGAAATCACTGAAATTCAAAACAGGAAAGCAACAGAAAAAAATCAATTTAACCAAAAGATGGATACTTGAAAAAAATTAAAAATTGATAAAACTCTTGTCAGACTGGAAACTGAAAAGAGAAAAGACATAAATATCCATATTGGGAATGCAATAAGTGACATTGTTACATAACCTCACAGCTATTAAAAGTATAATAAGGGGAAGCTGAGTAACTCAATGTGCATAAATCGACAAGTTGGATGGGAGTTTTACTGTGGCCTTCCTGTTCCTAGACCAGCGTTGCATTTTGAGCGTCCCATGGGTCACAGGGTCATGAAGAACCACAGCTAGATTTGATATAGGTGAACACACGTAACCTAGAGATCATGGACCTCACCTCAGATACAAGAACTGGATGAGGCTTTGAGGTTGTCTCTCTTGGATATGAGATGAATATGTGTACAAATATATGTGGATGATTAAAGAGCACACTAAGGCAGATAAAGCTGGCTGGCCTTTAATTTTCAGTGTCTTCTCTATAGAACAAGAGTCATGATTTTTAGCTGTGTGCCTGGTCATCCAGAATAGAATTGAGTTTTCCCACCATCATTTTTATTTTATTTTGTTTGTATTGTTAAATTTATTAGGGTTACATTGGTCAGTAAAAATTATATAGGTCCCCCCACCATCTTTTAAAGCTAGCTGTGGCCACACAGCTAAGGTCAACAGAAGTGCCAAACCAACGTGTAGGATTCACTGTCATGTACTCTAGCAGGCATAGCTCAGCTACTGAAATAGAGAGCAGTCTATGTGTATCGACCAAAAAGTATTTCATAGCATGAATTTGTTACACAGTGATACAAAATCTGAGAAGTCAAACACAATCAACTCTTTAAATTTACAAACTATCCAAAATCACTAAAGAAAAAAAAAAGTGTGTGTATCTGTGTGTGTATATATTACATATAATATATATACACATTTATAATATATGCATGCATTATATACTATATAAAATATAGTATATTGTATATTATAATATATTATAAATATCTCACACACACACACTGTCCAGAAAATATCCAGCCATGTAATATAAAAAACAGAGGCATTTACGGCTGGATATTTTTCCAGACAGCATATATAATATTATTGTATCTACGAAAGATGAACAACGGAAGGATACCACTACAACTCATGAGGACAGAGAGGTAACAGGAGGAGTCCAGAGATAGAGCTCCTTGTTAATGACTGTCTGAGAACTGAGAGGGAGCATGGAGTTGGGGTGCTGTGGGCCATCTCTCTAAGGCCAGGGGCACAGAGGAAATACAGATGCTGTGGATGCCACTCTAGGCAGTTGGGGAAGGAAGGGGGACATCCTCTATCTGCCAGGGTCATCTACCGGGTTAAACAGAAGAGGGGAGAGTGAGGAATGCATGTTAAAGCATTAAACGAATGACCAGCAAATATACAATCAGAGGGCTCCTTGGCCTTGACATTTCTTTGAGTTGCAATTTGGGTGTGATAGGAAGCCTTCTATTGATGGCAACAGGATAGAAAGAACCAGTAACCCAGAAATGGAGACTTTTTTTGTGAAAAGGCTTTTTTAAAAATAATAATAATAATAAAGAAATCCACGTACATCTTGTTAAAGTCGCTGTTAATTTTGAATGTCTGATCTAGTAGTTAGTCTATATTACTATAGCACATTGCAAGTAGAATTGCATAGCTGCAATGAAGGGCATGAGAGAAAGTGTTATTTAAAAAAGGGGCACGGTGGGGGGTGGGGGGTTAAAAGGCAGGTGTGGAACCTCAGCTTCAACACCTCCAGTAATGAGGAACACCACATCACACAGGCAAACCCATTTAATTTGGGTCCAGTCACCTTTCATTTTTGTTTTAATTACTTTCTGAGCCACAATATGCCTCTGTCCAATTTTGTCCCAACTTTACATCATTTTATAAAAAAAAAAAATCCATTACCTTTATAATCAGTCAGCATCTGCACACACTCAATGTTATGTATTTTGAGTTATAATTACCTAGGAATCAATTTGATTTCCCTCTTCTTGAGGTTCAAATCAATAATCATTAACTGGAATCACTTCAGTTAAAGCATCATTAAATTTACCAAATTAACTAATCAAATAGGTGGAACCAACGTAAATCAGCAATTTGCTTATGACTTCTCAAATCAGCACAGAGCTAGCTGCAACGGGAATACTCATGTAAAAGTGTAAAACCAATGTAGTGCTCCGTTCATATGGAAGCTAGGCACATTATATTCATAACAGTATTTCATTCTTACCTTAACCAAGGGAGGACACTATATGGTTCCTGTTTTTATCCATGCAGAAACAGGTTTTCCGTAGCACAATTCATTCCTAGAAGTCTGGTGCAAATCTTAGTTTTTCAGCCCACGGTATGCTGAAATCAAGATGAGATCAGCTCCGCCATTTGCTATGCAAAACCTTGAAGACCGCAGTGCTTGTCAAACTTTAATGCCCACAGCATAGAGGGGATGCCAGGATGGCTCAGTGAGTTCTCCCCTTGCTGTCCTGGGGCCCCGGGGATTGGGCCGCGGCCCACGCACAGACCCATAGGCTGAACTGAGGCGAGCTTCCCAGGCGCAAGGCCCTTGGCTTGCAGACGGCGGGCCTCCCATGCGGGGGCCCCGGTTAGGTTCCCGCCCTGCGCAGCCCTGTGTCTGCCTGTGTGGAATGAAACGATGTGGAAACTAGTGATGTACGGCTGTGGAGACTGCTCTGGGCCCTCCCCACTTCTCTCTGTCAAACAATAAAATAAATCTTTAAAAAGAAAAATCAAAACAAACAAAAACTTTAATGCCCATAGAAATCACCTGGAGATCATGTTAAACTGGTGTTTCTTGTTCTGTAGATTTGGGCTGAGGGGCTAAGATTTTAAGGTTGAAAGGGAATTTTTAGGTTATCTCATTTTCTACTTTATTCTTGCCAGATGATCATTCAGATTCTGCTTAAACACTGCAAGTGCTAATCATTAAAGGCATCTCATTTCATATTTCATCATGCTTACCTCCTCAAGAATCCTCATAGTTTACATCTATTATAACGAATAGTACGGTACTTCTCTGGAGCTCCCACAGTTGGGTAAAAACCAAAAACAAGGACCACAGGTTGAGTTAAAGATAGTGAAAGGATAGTGTCCGATGTTGGGGCTTTTACTGTGGTAGGTAGTCTGGGTAACAGAGCAAGAGGAGCCCAGATGGGAGACCTGCTAAGGAGTAGAGTTTTGGCTGAGATCCCAAGCATAACTCTGTAAGGGGTCACATCAGAAAAGGCACCAAATTCTGGAGGATTTAGTTCTTTTTTAGATCTAATGAGTTTTCAAAGGTCCAGACTCCCATAATGTAATGGAGTTGGCAAGAGTGCTCAGGTAAAGTTAAACTCAGCTAATCCTAACTTAGTAGATGTTTGTCTTCACCTTCCCACTCCCCCTAAGACTTCTGTATTGCATGGAGGAACGATGGCTATATGTATAACAGTAGGAAAATGCTCAAAGGCCTGATAGATAAAGCCTGCCGTTACTTAAAGCAGGGATAGGTTAGAAGATTCTCTGATGATCTGACTCTTTGATGAACAACTTATTGAGTCAATGATGTTGAACTCAAGTATATTAGAGTAATCAAACAAAATCTAGCAGTTTTCTTAAAATTATTTCTGTGTTTTACAAGATGCAGAGTCATAGCCACTCTATATAGTATGTGTTGGCTATGTTGTTCCAATGATAAATGCATTTGTGGTTTAAAATAACTGTTATGTATACTTCACAGTATTAGGTTATTGTGATGTAAGAGGTTTTGATGTAAAAAATGTATCAGGAATTCAAAGAGAATATCCTTTAATTTTAAAGATACAGAAGGGATTGCTGTACAAAATTTAGACTTTAATGATTAACTGCTTTCCCCCATAGCATTAATCTGGTCACATTATGTAAATAATTTAATTCTATATAGATTTCTGGTATGTGTGTGTAAATGTGTGAACATGTACATGTGTGTGTGTGATATAAACATTGTATATAAATTTCCAAGAAGGAAATTATTATAACATGAATTAGGGCCATCTCTCCAACACTTACTTATTCTCAACCTTTTCTTAATTTTTTGCCAATTAATATCTGCTTGGATTCTTCCAGTAATATGAAGCTCAATACCTCATATGATAGTTTATCCTAATTCCCCCAGTTTTCTCTCTGATCTTAAAGTGAAGTCATCCACTGATGCTTGGGAGTTTGTCTTTTGTCAGCTCTGTAAAACTACCATGACAGTCACTAATCAAAATTTTAAGCCAAAGATATCTAGTTTCTTCAGGCCTGCTTTAAGTGTTATTGTGTTGAAACATATCTTAGTCACTATTCCCTGAGACATTTTCCAGTGTGTTTGGGTCCTTCTTAAATGAGAGCCCTTGAACCCAAAATGGCATACACATCTCCTGGAGTGGGCTGCTCAGTATAAAGAATAATAATAAAAATAATTACCACCATTTATTAATTATTTCCCATGCACTCAGTCCTAAGGTAGATAGATACTTTACAGAATATATTTATTAGCATTCCTAAAACTTACAGTGATTATTTTGAAAATACCGTCACATTACTGATTCAGGCTTAATTTGCAGTAAATTAGTCTTTATGATCTTTTGATGACAGCTTTAGAAAGCCACGAATTCCATTCATATTCAAGTATAGTATGTTTTAACCTAAAATATTTTTTATTTATCTCTATGAAATATCATCTAATTGGAGACAGCAGAATGTGGCAGAAACAGCTGGAGCTTTGGTGTAAGACAGACCTGCCTTTGATCCCTAGGACAGCTCCAAATTGGCTATGTGACTGAAGGTCAGTTCCTTGACCTCTCTGTGCCTCAAGTACTTCATATGTAAAATGAAGACAATACTTACTTACCCTTCTATATTATTCTGATGATTACAGATAATATATAAGAAGTATTTGACATATGAGTATAATAGAGCTTAGGAAATGATATTTATACTTTCACTATTATTATTATTTAGTCGAATTTTTAATTAAATTTATTGAGGTGACATTGGTTAGTAAAATTACATGTTTCAGGTGTACAATTCTATAGTACATTACTATGTATTGCAGAGTTTTCCTTCCATCACCATATATTTCACCCCACCCCCTGCTGCCCAGACACCAACCCCTCCCTACTTATGCTCTGGTAACCATTAAACTGTTGTCTAATTTTTTACCTGACAGTATCCGAAAGATATAAAGCCATTCAAATTTCATCAGTATTCTATCTCTGCCATTATCCAAAATCAATAATGCAAATGCCCAGCAGAATACGGTTAACATCAGAGTTCATGTTATACCACTAGATAACAACTTCCATGTTGCCCTAGTTTACTTAATCTAAAATAATATTTCTTCTATATTAATTCTTAGTAAAACCCAGGATGAACAGTTTACAAATATTCAGTAAGGGAGGTCCTATAACAATTTTACAAACAAACTGAGGCATAATAAGGAGGGCAATTATAATTCTGAATATAGTCCTGAAACTCCTGCACACTATAGAATTTACATATTTTTTTGTCATTAGCAAACAAGTTATAAATCTACCTGTCTTCCATTTCACATTCTGGCATCTTAGATGTGGGAATATTGTACAAAATCTTGTTATATGTCTTGTCAAAATCCAGATATATTGTACCTACAGATTCCCATAACTTTGTGTCCCTAAACTTTCTATTAAAGAATATGAGGTTTGTTTCAACTTCATTATTGAGTTTTTTTGGGTTTTTTTCTCTTTCCTTCTCAGAGTTTTCAAAATGTCTTGAATAATAAGCTATAAACTCTATTGAAATGTACTTCACTCCCATGAGTCTTGTGAATATACTATTTCCTCTCCTTTCTTAAACTCTATTTCTTTTAAATAGAACTTTAGTAGCCTGAATCTTATTTTCTAAAGATTTTGTTTCTTCATCTAACAATTGGAGATAATAATATCTAACAACCAGGGTTGTTGTAAGGAATACATTTAAAAATCCAAGTGCTGAACATGGGGCTTGGTACAAAACAAATCAATAATAGCTGTTATTATGTAAATTTCACCCACAATAGATTTGTGAGGAAGTTGATGAGGCTGTTTTTCAACATTGTGTTCTTTAGTAGCACTCCATTATACATAGAAGCAACACACAATAATTGTTTGCTGAATTAAGCATCCAGAGTAAGTATTTCTATTGCACCAATGCAATTTAGAAGTAAATTCAAACACATAAAACATTTTTTTTAGAGATAAAAATGCAAGTTCTTTTAGAATGCTAGTGAAGACCTATTCCTGCTAAGGATTTCCTATAAATACAATAAAAATACTTAGGTATGCTGATTTTCCTCTAGGCTTAGCATATTTCCCCTAAATAATCCTGCTTAGAAAGAGTAAATGAGTAATTGTATCTCCAGTACACTAGTCAATACTGCAGCAAACTCAATGTTTGTTCTAATTTTCTTATAGATTGAATGAAAGACAGTTTCTGGTGTGCATAGGAGATTCCAGCAAAATTGTTTTTTCAAATAACAGATTCATATGAAAATATTAAAAAGATATTTTGTCTAAATTAAGAAATGTCTCCAATTTTAAACGCAGTTATATTTATTCCCAATGAATTAAGAATTGGAGACGTTTGTCCCAGATTCTTTCAATGTAAGGTACCTTTAGAATTTGATAATTATTAATAGCTAAAGTCTTTAAAAAAAAACAACTGAGCTCAATTAAAAAAAAATTAAATTCCACTCAGAATGCACAACTTTAAATTTCAAGGGAATTACATATCTTCTATCAGATATGAATGTTTGGAATATCTGAAGTGGCGTCATGTGCAAGAAGTTGAGACTTGCTCTGAGTAACTGACCCTATCAGGTAAGAAGCGCACCTTCTGTTATTAAAAAATTTAGATTTTATTTTTTTTTTTTTAATTTTTTTTTTAATTTTATTTATTTATTTTACTGTTTTTGACAGAGAGAGAGAGAGAGAGAGAGAGAGAGAGAGAGAGAGAGACAGAGAGACAGAGAGAACTGAACGGGGGGAGCTCCCAGCTCAGCACATGGGTCCACAAGGGCCGGGGCCGGGATTCGATCCTCGGTCCCTGGCGCTGCCAAGTGAGCGCTTAACCCACTGAGCCATCCCAGCTTCCCCCAAAAATTTAGATTTTAATTTAAGCTACCATGCTGTGTTACTTTTAGTGTTTGAGGAGGGGTCATTTGCTATGCAGGGAGATCTTGTATACTAAGAAGGCAGATTCAATATGCACAGAATTCCCTGGAAACTCTCAGGCTCAATATTGGCAAATGAGGAAGTGTTATTTGAATTCAAAATGTCCTGGTAAAGATAAGTAGAGAGAAGAATTACTTTTTCTAGCATACCAACATAACTCCATTGCCAAGGTGTTTAATCTCAGAGAAATCTTGCATGGCATTTTTGATTTCCCCTGACATTTATCATTTCTGTTTATAAATCCTTAGGCATGTCATCTGCATTATTTGACACTATAAATTCTGCACATTTTCATTTGTAGTAGTTAAGTTTTCCTTTTACTTGTAGTAAATCAACCTTCCTCACAATTAGCCGGCTCTAATTGATCTAAAGGTTGAGTCTAGGGAAAGCTGGGATGACTCAGTAGGTTAAGCACTCACTTTGCAGCCCTGGGGACTGAGGATTGAATCCTGGCCCCAGCCTGTGCAGACCCATATGCTGAACTGGGGTGTGCTTCCCATGCAGGAGGCCCCCAGTTCAGTTCTTGTCCACCAGTTCGGCCCCCGGCCAGGTTCCTGACCCATGCAGCCTCTGCCCACCTGTGTGGAACGAAACCATGTTGAAGACTGATGACGTACAACTATGGAAACTGCTCTGGGCCCTCCCCCTTCTCTCTATCTTTCTCTGTCTCTGTCAAAGACACTAAAATAAATCTTTAAAAAATATAAAAATAAATAAATAAAAGGTTGAGTCTACAGGACCTGAGCAGGTCTATTGGGGGCAGGATATCATGGATGGACATAACTCATTTGAAGGTCACCAGGAGTAGGAGTTGATTCAACACTGCAAAATACACAGGTTGATGTTGGAGAGAAAGAAGGCAACAGCTAATGCTTTGAGAGAATAATACATGACAGTTACTATACAAGGAATTTCATGTCTGTTATGTTGTGTAATCCCCACATTCTCTATTAAGTTTGTATCATATCCATTTTACTGATGAAGAAACAGGCTCAGAGACAGTAGGCAACTTGTCAAAAGACACCAACCCAGTGAATAAAGAGCTGAGAGTCCACATATGCTTCCTAACTTCAATGTATGTGCCTTTAAGATCGTGAACTCTTTACTATATTAGCATTCCTACTTCTAATAAAAATCCATTTCACAAAAACCCAGATTCTTTTGTTTGTTTGTTTGTTTGTTTTTTAAAATATATTTTTATTTATTTTTACTTTTGACAGAGAGAGAGAGAGATACAGAGACAGAGACAGAGAGAGAACTGAACTGGGGGAGCTCCCAGTTCAGCATATGGTTCCACACGGGCCGGGGCCGGGATTCAATCTTTGGTCCTCTGGGCTGTAAAGTGAGCACTTAACCCACTGAGCCATCCCGGCTTCCCCTGTTTGTTTGTTTTTTGTTCAGCAATGCAGATTCATTCATGACAGTGAATGCTGGCAAGACTCACGGACAGGCAAAGGAGAACAAGGGCCCGAAGTTCTGTGATGAATGCTTAGCTGACCCCAACAGCAACCAGTCTGTGAAAGCAACAAAAGCCTCTCAAGTATAGGAGGGTCAAACGAGTCTCACCGCCACGCTTTCATAGCACCTGGAGGATGTAACTTTTGATTCCAAAATGTAAACAAAATAATTGTTTGAGAAGCTGGAACCAACCACTTACTGGAATAAGGAGCTAAACGTTTATCCTCTAACTTAAATATAAATACATAGGAGTATATCAAATATCAATATTCTGGGAGCCTGATATACATTTCCAAGTCATGCCCTTACAAATAATTTAAAAAAAAAATGACCTTTTTAACAATATTTATATTTGGGTCTCCACTCATTTTCTCTATATGTCCTATTACCGTATTTTCCGGCATATAAGACGACCTGGCGTATAAGAAGACCCCCTAATTTTACAGTTAAAACATAGGTTTAGGCCTATATTCGCTGTATAAGACTACCCCCACTTCCAAGGCTGTAGTCTTATACAGCGAATATAGGCCTAAACCTATGTTTTAACTGTAAAATTAGGGGGTCGTCTTATACGCTTTGTCGTCTTATATGCCAGAAAATACGGTATTTCTGGTTCTCTTCTGAGGGTCCCATGCCATTGGTATTATCTCAGGGCCTTGCCTAATATTTGCACAAAAGCCTTCAACTTTGCTCCAAGTTGTCTTATAGTCCACATGCTTAATACTCTGGTTCTGCCTCTCTCTGTGCTCAAGTTTGATGCTTCTGTCCATCCCTGCCTGCTTCTCTCCTGCACTGCAGTCAAAAGAAGTATTTTAAACTCCTCTGTATGGGGGTATGAATTCTTTTTTATTACTTCCTGACGGGGGGTTGTGCCCAAACCACTAAGTAACTGAGCATACGCATGAGGGCCAGTAACAGACACAAACATATTTTTAATACTGCCATGGTTCAGTCATAGTCCCTTTTTATTTTATTTTTTATTGTTTTTGACAGAGAGAGAGAGAGAGAGAGAGAGAGAGAGAGAGAGAGAACTGAACTGGGGGCACTCCCCAGTTCAGCACATGGGTCCGCATGGGCCGGGGCCAGGATTCGATCCTGGGTCCCTGGCGCTGCAAAGTGAGCGCCTAACCCACTAAGCCATCCCGGCTTCCCACATAGTCCTTTCTAATTTTCATCTTCTTTCTATGGAGACCATATTTTCCTAACCATGGCAAAAGCTGGGAAATCCAAGGCATTCTATTGCACGGGTCATTCGGTCAATAAAGGACCATGGAATTTTAAATGTTGAGATAAGAGATTTGGGACTTTTTGGAGATATGATCATTGTGAGGTGAACAGAGAAAGGCTCTTCATGAGCAGAATTCTGAACCCTGCACACCTATTGTACTATCCACTAAGTCTGCAATGTATATTTAATAATTACCTTCTATTTTGAAAAAAAAAAAAAAGACTGGAAACATCAACGATAAATACAACATGCCAATTACCTACTCTTAATTGAAATGGTTAAAAGTAAGAATTTAAATTTAAGTGACTGTTATAATTCATTGATGATATAAATTATATTTAGCCAATTTTAAACATAATTAAGAGGATCCTTACTGAGTTCATGTTCTGCGTATTGAGCAGGGCAGTGAAGTCCTGACATACTCAACTTCAAGGGATACTTGATGTTGGTGAAAAATGAAGATCTAAGAAACACAACCCAAAAGAGTTACCGTATATTGATCAAATAAAAGGCTTGTTGACTTTCCTAGTAGTTCTTACATTATAAAAATAGTATTTCTAGTAGTTTGTTAATAGTACTGTAGCATGTTTTTTTTGTTATTTGACAAATGTAAAATGTTAATATTAGAGGAAGCTGGGTGAAGGTTATATAGGAACTGTGTGTACCATCTTCGCAAATTTTTGAAAAATGTAAAATTATTACCAAAAAAAAAGTGATTTTTAAAAAATGTAGGAGTAGGAACTATTTTCTTCTTTCTTTATTTCTTTTCTTTTTAAGATTTATTTTTTTGTTTTGAGAGAAGGTAAGAGAGAGAGAGAGAGAGAGAGAGAGAGAGAAGGGGGAGGGCCCAGAGCACTCTCCATAGTTGTGCATCATTAGTTGTGACGTGGTTTCATTCCACACAGGTGGATGTGGAGCTGTGCAAGGCAGAATCTGAGCTGGGGGCCTCCTCTATGACAGGCAAGAATCTTCACCACCAGCCCGGTGGTTACCAGTTGAATGGCAGTTCAGCTTATGGGTTTGCATGGGCAGAGGCTGGGACTTGATTACTGTACCTTGTGGTTGGAAGGCAAGTGCTCAACCTGACTCAAACTCTCTCTATAGTGAAATAGTAATAAACCAGGATACTTTAAGTTGAATTTTTTGAATGGTGTAGATTTCAAATGAAAGGTTATTCTAGTTAATAGCATTTTTTAAACCATTTACAGACATAAGACTGGAATGAATTATCAAAAGATTAATATCCAAATTATGAACTAAGGGAAAACAATAATTTGTACTCAATGATTTAGACATTTGTTACTTTCAAATATTATAGTATGCAGAACAAAACACTATATCAAGCTACTGACCCACCATACACTTATAGCATTCCTATTTTAAGATTATAGCATTGAAAGTGGTGACCAGCAACATGTTTAAATGCAAAGAGCAATGAGTATGAGTTCAAGCTCTAGCTCTGCCCTTAATTTTGATAGGTGGTTACTTTCCTATACCTCACTTTCTTTATCTCTAGAATTAGGATAATTTCCTATACTACAGATGGATATGAAGGTTAAATGAGATCAAGCAGGTGAAGTGCTTAGGGGAGGCTGACAAATTAAGTTTGAACCTGAGTTAGATCCTGGTATTAATCAGTCATGCTAGTTTTTTAGCCCCCTTTGAACTCCAACAAGGCCAGATAAATAGCATTTTCCCCCAAATTTACCTTGATGAATTGCTCCAAGGTGTAAAAACTTTGGGAAAAGCAGTTTCATTTCAAAATTTTGGTGTTGGTGTTGGGTAACCAATATTTTTGCAAGGCACAAGAATTATTGAAGGAGGATATATCTGGTGGTCAGCTGGTCATTAAAATTATTTTATGTTTACTTGGTGATTTTTGGCAAATAATCCAGAAGGACCTCAAAAAATATAGTGTCACTGGAATAATAGAACTTTTCTAGACCAACTTTGTATTTAAGTAAACAGTATTTTATAACCCTTCTATTTATAAAATTAAGAAATAGAAAAAAGTGATATATAAATCTTTTGCTAATGTAAGTCTCAATTCTAACATTAAGTAATATTAAGCCACAGGTTCATAAATAATAAGGGGAAAATCTTCATCCATCTTATTAAAAGACAGTATTTCCAATAAATTATTTTCATATGTGTAATAATTATATTTTATAATTTATAATATATTTATGATGGTCTCACAAGTTTAATATTAAAAATATTTATGGGAATAACTTAATTCAAGATACATTTTTAATCATAGGAATAAAATACACATACAATATATCTGTATTTTTTTTTATTTAGACACATATTTAGATAAAAATATACTATACTATATTAACATAAAGTCTTATGAAGGAAGAACAGAAATACAAATTCAAAAGGAACTGGGAACAAGGTTACTTTTATGGATAGTCATAGAAATTCATATTTGTATTTTTAATTGGTTCAATGCTGAGTATCAAATCATTACAGTTTTCAGATTTCACTGGTTACATTTAAATCCATGATGTTATGGTTTATTTTAATATATAAATACAATGTAACAGAAATCACACATTTGTACATTTTGTCACTATTTAAATTTATAACTAAACATTTGAAATAAAAACATAAAAATATACAAAGGTATGTGTATATACATTGTGTATGTATAAAATTATTTTAGGGTATGTGAGCAAAAGAGTTTAAAAATAAATTAGGGATGTCAGTATAGCTTAACAGGTTGAGCACTTGCCTCACAACTTCGAGGTCCAGGGATTTAATCATGGGCCTGGCCCATGAAAACCCATATGCTGAACTGCGGTGCAACTGGTAACCACTGGGACAATGGTGAAGGTTCCCGCCTCCCATGCAGGAGGCTCCCAGTTTGGTTCCCACCCTGCGTGGCCCACATCCACCTGTGTGGAATGAAACTCACAACTAATGATGTACATCTATGGAGACTGCTCAGGGCCCCTCCCTCCTCTTTTCTCTCCCTCACCTTGTCTCAAAACAATAAAATAAATCTTCAGAAAAAGATTAAAAAATAAATTATCTAGTTCTAAATTGGTGCAGTATGTCAGTTTTAAGTAGTTAAATAGTTATGAGACAATTTGGAAGAGCAAAGATTCATGAGCCCTGAATAATGAACAAGCGATTGTTCTGTCTTCTGAATAAAGCCTAGCATATTGTAGGTACTTAATAAATACATGTTAAATAAATGAATAATTTATAGTAGAGTCCGTGTTAATCCACATTGTTTTAGCTTGAGTCAAAGAATATATAACTCTCCTATATCTTTCTGTGCTGATTTTCTTTCAAAGAAGTTAAAACAGGCTAACCTTCACAATCGTGATGCAGTCTACTTTTTCAATTATTTTTTTGCAAGACATTCACATTTACATCTTTTATTGTATGATATATAATACTAACAGACAAATCTCTGCAATGTAACCAGAATAACTTTTGGATTGACTCATTACAAACATTTCTTCCTGGAAGCAATTCTCTTGCTACTTTAAAAATTCACACACAAATAAAACCCTATGCCCCCCTTGGTTTTTTCCTAACTTATCTTAATTAGCACTGAAAGCTTCCCTGTATCCATGGATGTTCTTTGAAAAGTACTGAATTAAAGCATGATATTAAACAAACAAACAAAAACGCTTTGTTGGTGTTCCTGCTACGATTAGGATTTGATTGGGATTAGGATTTGAATTTATGTTATGCCATAGGCTTTTTGTATTAAATCATTGTCCCAGGTGGTATCAAGCCCCTAGGACTGGTGAGGTGGAGTTCAGCTCAGATGCACAAAGCTCCCTGGTTGCAATGAGTTATGACTTAAGTTATCTTAATTATCTTGAAACATGGTTCACCAAAACATCACATCTTATTTTATACTTGGGACATATACCTATATTTTCAATCACTTCCATAACCATTATTAAAATTTATAAAAACACATGGAGAGACTTAGGGCTGAGAGGAGAGGAGATATTAATAATTAATCACCACATGGGAAAGGGCATGAAACTAGAGAACCACAAAGAGATGGCTGGCGAGAACAAAGGCTATGTGTGAACATATGACTTGAACGTAAGGCCAGGGCAGTATAGAGTATAAGGTATGAAAGGTATGTGTAGGCTATATGTTATAAAAGATGTTTAACAAGTGAATGTTGTGGAAGAGAGCCTCAGGCAAGGACAATTAGTCATCCTGAGGACTGGCTTGGTTAAAAACTATGATTACCAAGCTACTGAGATTCACAGGGACGCAAATCATCTGGCACCTTCTTGATACAAGTTCTCATTTCTAATAATACGATTGAAAAAATTTATGTGAATTATATGGAATAGGAGAAGGGCACCCAGCAAGCCCCACATCTTGAAATTCCAAATGATAAAATATATCCAAATGCATAATGAATGATCATAAATTGGAGCCTTGGGCATGGAATAGGAAGGAATCACATGACTGTGTTCTTCACCTGAATTCTTCATCCAGAGACCTTTTTAGAAATTGACATCTACCTAAGACACGGTCTTTTAAAACAAAGACAGGAAAAATAGAAAAAGCCCTCACAGAACAGAGGGACTATGGCACGTAGTTATTAGTCAAACTAAATACACACTTGTATGAGAGCTTATAGCATCAGATTTTTTTTTCAGGAAAATTTTAATTGTCTCTCAATTTATTAGCTTTACAGTCCAAATCAGCACCAAAAACCCTGTGGGAGAGTTTTACTGCAAAATGGCCTATTTCCTATGTACAAAATTTGATTACAACTATGTGTTTATCTCTGAAAAAATGCTATCTCTATTTGGAATAAAACTGTCCATCATCAAAAACAAGAAGAAAAAAGACTGATGAACTTCTGAAGAACTTGAATACCTCTGACAAGAAGAAATGGAGGAATTTGATGCACTTGGGCTTCATAAACCATGCAAGATAATTCAGGTTGAAGCAATACACATTTAACACACACAAGCACACACAGACACATATGAGTATTCATGCACACTATGCATGGTGGGAACTAATTTACAAATTTGAATGGCGATAGATTTCAAATGCCATAAATAGGTGCTAATTCTCTCTGTCCCTTTGCTCTGAAAGACAAAATAGATAAAAGGAAACTTTTACCTTTAAAAAAAACAAAAAACACCTCCTCCGTTTTCGCCTTCCTTCTTCTATCTTGTCCATTTTAAGCTATCTGGGGAGTGCTTGAGACATAATGAGACATAACGGGAGCCAGGTCATGGCAGGGGCTATCTTGAGATATGTGGAATGTCAAAAACTAAGAGAGCTATCACAGGCCATACCAGAAAGTAATGAAAAGTAATGATGCTAAAGCAGAATAGGATTCCACGTGGTAGCAAATCAAAGGATGCCAATCCCCAAAGGGTCACATATGGTATGGTTCCATTTATATAGCATTCTTGAAATGGCAAAATTATAGAAACCAAGAACAGATTAGTGGTTGCCAGGGGTCTAGGATGTGGAAATAGGGAGAGAAGTGATGCTGCCCTAAAAAGGAAACAGGAGGGATCCTTGTGGTGGAAGAGGTTTGTACCTTGACTGTATTAATGTCACTGTTCCGGTTACAATTTGTACTACAGTTTTGCAAAATTTCACCATGAGAGGAAACTGCGTAGCAATTACATGAGGTATCTCCATGTGCAGGGTCTGGCAGAAGTAACACCTCTCTTTACAAGCTGGTAATCTACACCAAGTCTTCTATTACAAAATCATAAGCATATGATTCTGTGTTTTATTTATACTATACTTCTTAGAAAAGGGCGTTACTTCTGGCAGATTCTGTATTCCTCAAAACTTCACTCGAGTATGTAATTATCTAAAAATTAAACGTTTATTTTTAAAAGCCCTTAACATCAGCATCCTGCTTTGTTAAAAATAAATCAAAGGGGGGATGCTGGGCTAGCTCAATAGATTGAGCACTTGCCTTGCAAACTGCCAGATCCAGGGATTGAATCTCAGCCCTGGCCCATGCGAACCCATATGCTGAACTCTGGCGTAACGGGTAGCCACCAGAATGGCACGGCAGTGAAAGCTCTTGCTTCCCATGCAGGAGGCCCTCAGTTTAGTTCCAGCCCTACACATCCCCACATCCACTTGTGTGGAATGAAATCATGTCACAACTAATGATACATCATTGGAGATTGCTCTGTGCCCTCCCCTCTTCTCTCTCTGTCTGTCTCTCTCACCTTCTCTCAAAACAGTAAATCTTAATCAATCAATCAATCAATCAATCAATCAATCAAAGGCTCTAAATAACATCACATTAATCATGATAAAGTCAACAAAAACAAAATGCATATATTCTAAGCAGATTGTTTTTATTAAAACAAAAATTAATAATCTTATTTGTTTCTAATGTTGTCACTTCAGGGTGATTTTTACTTACCTAAAACCAAACTGCACCTATATATCTTTGAATTATGAGCTATCTTTTCCCCCAAGCAAGTTATGAAAATATGATGATAACATTTTTAAAAGCATATGGGCATATAGCACATGCCTTAGCACATCTTGCATTCTAAACCTCTTGGCTTAACAGCACTGGCTTCTATTTCAAATTTATCTATTTTGGGCTTGTTTTCCTAACTGTATTTAGGTTAAGAAAAATGCAAGATGCCAAAGTAGGAGGACAAATAAGAATTCTAAAAGATCACACTTTAAATAAAACCATATAACAAGGAACTGGAGGATTTTATTAAAATATATGTTATTTGCATCAGGAAAAGAGCTGGTAGATGTATTTAGCAAACCGGACGTGCACTAATCCTGCCATTCAAGAACATTAAAGTTTGCAGAAAAAATCTTGTTTGGAGCCCTTACTTCCTAAAAACATTCAAAAACAAGAAGCCGCTAATGCTAAAAACTGGATTTGCAAAAAACAGGATTTGCTAAAAACTGGATTTGTTGTTCCTGGTTCCCACATGAAGAGAGGCTTATTTTGCAGTGAACTGGTAGACCACCCTTTGGTAACCTGTCATTCAGGTTCATTAACTCCTTTATTCACCAAAGATATAATGAATATATTTGGTGAATAAAATCACCAAATATATATTTTAAAAGGGCAACCTATGTTTCAGCTTCAAAAAATACACAGAACCAACAGAAATGAGTTTTTAACAGAAAAAAACTGTTGTATACTTTATAATCACTGTACTGTCTTGTATTTTCATTTATCCATGCATTTTAGCATAAATCAGATCATATCACTCTTCTGTTTAAAATTCCCAAAAATCTTTCCATCTCTCGCAAGCATTATGCATTTTTTCCCATCTCTCAGAATGTTGTTCCTCCAAAAAGCCACATGTCTCACTCCCCCATTTCCTAGAAATCATCACTCTAAAGTGCCCTCCCCAGTGAGGCTTGCCCTGGGAACCTTATCTAGTATTTGATCTAGCCTAGCCCACACTAAGAAACTATAATTCATTTATTATTTTTATTGTCCATCTTCACACTAGTATAAAAGCTCCAAAAAGCAGGAATTTTTCTCTGGTTTTGCAAACCACACTATCAGTACTTCCTTCATGACAAGGCTTAGATTACGTGCTCAAAAAAATATGTTAAATAAATAAAAGAATTTTTTTTTTTTTTGCCTTACCGTGTTTCCACAAATACATTCTGAGTATTTATTACATTTGTGGCATCAATCTAATGCTGAAAGCAACTACATGCAAGACACAGCCTTTTTCTCATGGGTCTCACTGTGGAGGCAAAAACAAAAGATGGGGTGAGGGAAGGATACTGAAAACAGACAGACAACCGCAGTACTGCAGTCCAATATGCACTATAATACAGGACTTCTTCTTGCTACATCCTGGAATATAAAGACAAATAGAATATAATATAGTCCTTAAAATTACTACCCTTAGTTATGTGTCTCATTAGGGGATAGTTTAAAGAGAGGGAGGAAGTATGGAAGGAAACAATAAATAAAGGAAAAAAGCAATAAATGTATGTGTGCATGGTGAACACATTTTGTAACACATGGACGTGGTACTATGGAGTCATACACCTGGAAGCAATGTCACCCTAATAAATTTAACAATTAAAAAAAAAAGACAAATGCAAAAAATGGAGATCCTTGGAGTATGGGGAAGGGCTGTCTAGACAGCATGACAGGCTCTAAGAGTAACACATTAAGTAAGTCTTAAAGGATTAATGACAATGTTTTAACAGTGCTTTGCTAATTATAAAGCTAGAATGAGCTGCGAAGAGAAGCTGCTGAAACACTATCCTTGAACATTTGAACAACTTGTTACTTGAATTTATCAGTCAGGGCAGCCATGTAGCTCAAGTCTAAGTGGCACATTCACATCAACACCTATGTGAAAGCCAGACAACAGTGTGGTGGTTACCAAAGGGCTAGAGGGGGTGGTGGGAGGATGAAGAGGGTCAACAGGGTGAAACGTTTGGGGCCAGAAAGAGAACTGATTCTGAGTAATGAACACATGATGTATTATATAGATGCTGTATTATAAAACTGTACACTTGAAATCTATGGGATTTTATTAACTAGTGTCATCCCCAATGAACTTAATAATAATAATAATAAAAAAATCTATGTGGAAGCTTCCATCCTTACCCTGTACTAGATGAATGCAGTGCACAGCCTGCGCAGCTGACCTGGTAGCCCTAGTTCTGACCAATTTACACTACTTTTCATGCTTAGATGACTTATCATTTATGAGACACATTCACATTTGTTATTTCATTAAAATCTTATAATATGAGTAACAGATATTGCTGCCCCCCCTTTTTTTAAGACAAGGAACTGAGGTTTAAGAGAATAACTTTCACTTATTCCCAAAGTTATGCAGCAGTTAAAGAAAAATGTAGAACTCTGCCCAACTTTTCTGATATCAGTCACACATTTATCTGTTTAATATCTACAACTCTCATTCATGGGTACAAACCATATGGAGAGAAGCCAGACCCAGGGACCATAATCCCTAGGACATTATACTTGGTTCATCTATTATAACAGAAGGGAACCAAAATGCACTCGTAGAATTTCAGGGGCCTTGGTGGATCTGTTCAGAGTGAGAGAATTAAGATCTCTACTGATCTTTCTCCATTTTCTCTGTGGAATATGAAGGAAGCTCATCACTGAGTAAAAAGAATCAGAAAAATACTTAAGGTTTCAGAAGAAAGGAGTAGGTATGAAATAGTAATCTAGTAGGAGAGTGAACTAACAAAATGTAGTTGTAGGACTGACAGAAAGTAAATTGGGGCGGCATAAGGTTTATGATACCAAATGACAGTGAAAACCAATCAGTATTTTGTGTTTTTGTCCAGCTAATTCAGCAGCTCATGTGAAGGTGTTAATAACAAAAAGTGGGATTAGCGAAGGTTGGAATTGAGCCAGTGAAGCACGACGGCAGAAATGATGTACAGGGGAAAATAAAGCTATTCCAATGAGTAACTATAAAGTTGAACTTGAAGTACAGGCTGAATAAGACGGTAATGAGTTCTTGGGAAGGGTAATGGAGATTAAAGGGTAAGTAAGATCAATGAGTTGTAGCTCCTCTGCAATAGAAGAATTATTGAATTTGGGGTACTAGAGGAATACAATTAGAAAGGTAGAGGCTGCCGGGATGGCTCAGTGGGTTGAGTGCTCACCTTGCAGCCCTGGGGTCCAAGGACTGAATCCTGGCCCCAGCCTTGGTGGACTCATGTGAGGAACTGGGATGTGCTTCCCATGTTGGAGGCTCCCGGCCGGGTTCCCGCCCTACTTGGCCCTGCACCCACCTATGTGGAATGAAACTATGTTGAAAACTGATGACATGCAACTATGGAGACTGCTCTGGGCCCTCCTCCTTCTCTCAGTCTCTGTCTCTGTCTGTCTCTCTCTCTCTGTCACAACAATAAAATAAATCTTAAATAAAAAGAAAGAAGAAAGAAGAAAGGAAGGAAGGAAGGAAGGAAGGAAGGGAGGAAGGGAGGGAGGGAGGAAGGAAGAAAGGAAGGAAGAAAGAAAGAATCAGAGGCCCTGGTGAATTAAAAGGTGCTAAATGCTATTTTTTTTATGAATTAATATATACTACAACTTTCTCTTAAATGCTGGAGGCTAAACCAAATGATCTCTTATATCCTCTATGCTAAATTTCAAGAGAAATTTTTAAGGTAGGTTTCTTACTTCACTCAGGAAGAAAACATGGTGTGTAATATTTTGATATATTATTTTACCCAGGATGGATTTTAAATGCAAAGAAGCCAAAAAAAAAAAAGTCTCTAATATTGACATTTATATTCTGAACTATAAATAAAATTGAATTTTTCAAATTATTTTACATTTATACTTTTACTGTCTCTGTGGAAGTTTCTTGCATTTGAGTTAAAGAGCATTCCTATTATTATTATTATTATTATTATTATTATTATTATTTTCCTTTTAGTAACCATGATTAGGGATCATTGGTGAGGACAGAATAAAGGCACATCATGTAAGGAAAGCTAATAGCATTTAGGGATATTTAACCTGAAACCAAAAGGAAAAATATAGCAGTTCTAAATATAGCAGGTCAGGATCACTCTGGGATCCTTAGACCTAGGTTTAAAACCCAGCTTTATGACATGGGTGATTTACTTCTCTAAGAATAGTTTTCTCTTCTATAGGTCATAGCTGAGGATGCTGTTTGTAAGGTTGGTAAAAAAACAAATTTGACTGCATGCGCTTTAATATCCACACCAAATCTACAATTCTTTGATCCTACAGACAATTGGGTGAAATATTCATGTTTTTGAGATGAGAAGCCTATGCTTTTGTTTGAAGATGTCTTTCAAACAAAGCTCTGTTTGGTTTCCCAGTTCAACCAGAGAACAATGAAGCTCAGAAAAAAAAAATTAATGGGTTACATGCAATTGAGAATTCAATGATTCCACCTCCAATCCGGGAACACACTCTGGCAGACAGACTGCTTCTAGGCTTAGGACAATACTGCCTTCTATGACTGCACAATTTCACGTGCTGGGAGCAGAGCCAACTTTTCACAAAACTCTTACATTGGTGAAATCTATCTTTAGATTTATGCTGACAAGTAAGATCTCATAACCGCTTATTTCAATATTCTACTGCGTCTTATATTTTCAAATGTATTTATAAAAGCAATAGATTTGAAACAGTTGTTGCCAGAGCTTGTTGAAAGATTCCTCATCATTTCACCAGAAGCTGAACTCATGCCATGGTGTACTGAAAGCAGGTTATACATCCTAGAAGTGGGTCAGAAAGAACCACCTTTTCAGCAGGTGACTAGAGAAGATATATAATTTGTGAGGCCAGGGTCAGGAAAGTTAAGATGTTTATTTTCCATCTTGTACTGAAAAGGTAAAGTGTAGGTAGAAATGGATGTACTCTATTCTAGGTCAAAGATCTGTGTTGGCCAGGTGGCCTTATGTAGTAGGTGTCCTTGGGAGTCAGTGGCACAGTCTTCCTGGTCACCTGCACCAGATGATCCAGGAACGTCCCCTGTGTGGGTTGTGTGAGTCCTCCTGTTGCAGTTGAGTCTTGGTTGCTGTTGACACATCAATATCTAATCTGCCTATGCATTTCTTCCTTCTTCCCCGCCTCCCCCACCAAAAACAAAAATAAAATCAAAACTAAAAGTTAAATGATAATTCCAGTGGCTCTAAGTTAATTTCAAGTGTATAAAATGAATTAATTTGTTAAAACAGAGGTAAAGTGATGTGCTAGTATACATATATGGAATAGCACTAAATTACAAATCAAATAATCCTTTACTGGCATTCCTTAGATTTTTCAAGTTATATGGACTAATTTTAATTTTGAAAAAAGTTAGAAGAGTAAATAATTAGCACATTATATTCAGCTTCATTTTAATCACTAATTAACCTAAGTTCTCTTGAATGAAAAACCACTGTCCATTGAGAAAATAAGAGTTCAGAGAAATGGAGAAATTTACCCAAGATCATCTAACTAATAAATGTTAAAACTAGGACTCAAACTATAACCATTTTTTGTGAGATGATGGATGTCCTAATTAATTAGGTGAGAGGAATCTTTTCACAATGTACAGGTGTATCGTATCATCAGGATGTATACTTTAAATCTCTGTCAATTATACTTCCGTATAGCTGGGTAAAAGCATAGCCATTTTATAACTATTAGGTAAAACAAAAAAATATATATGAAATAATAGAGATTACCCAAAACAGGTAAGACTAAAACAAAACAATTACTGTCTCTAAGCATAAAATAAAAATGTAAAACCAAAAGTTTACAGTTTTAATGAAATAATCTGCAAATTGAAACACATCAAGTAATTAGCTACAAATCTCTGCCCATATATATATATATATATATACACCATATATGTATACTTATATACATAATATACACACATACATATATAGCTGTATATACTCATATGCACACACATTAAAGCAACAGAAAAAATGAATTTTTAACACTCTAAGCTCAAACTTATAAAATATAAAAATACATTCACATTTTTAGCAACAGGAAAACTTTTTTAAATTTGGAATGCAAATGTATTTCAATATGAATGTTATTTTGGGAACAGCAGTTCTCCATGTAATGGTGTCTAGGACTTACAAATGTCTTCAGATGACTTTGACATGTATTATTACTCCTGTCAAAAAATTCAGAGCTCTGCAAGCACACCATATCTTAGTCTACACCTTGATTCAAAATAGAAAGTGACAACTTGAGGGTGACTTGGAATGAGCTGAGAGGACAGGGATAAAAGACACCAAGGGAGAGGAGAAAGAGTGCGGGCGGCAGTAACATTGTAAATATCTTCTTAAACTTGACCACAGATCATTTGCAAGGGACTGAGGTCAATTCTGGGCAAATAGTTTTTAAATGTGAATTTCTTTACGGTAAGCCTCAAGACCATAGGCTAGTAGACAGATTTACATACAATGAAAGCATTCCACAGAATTCTTTCCTTTAAGGTTCCAGAGTAAATATATGAAGTAACCTGAATTTCCAATGAGACCTGTCTGAGTCCAAAATCCAGGATTTTTGCACTATATAGTACCCTATAAACATGACCCAGAGAAACTGTGTAACTTGCCAAAATCTCACAGTAAATCCAAAGCTAGAGGAAGTATGAAATGGATATACCCAAGCCTCAGAATTCTTCTCAAGAGCCTTTTCATGTACAGTGTCTCACTAGATCCTAAAAATAGATAAGCTACTTGAGGAAAAAAAAAATTTTAATGCTTAAATATCGCAGATCGACAAGAGTAAGGGTTCTTAGCCTAAGGTCTATGCAGTTGTAAGAGCTTTTGGGTATAAAAGCAGTTGTAAGAACTTTATTGATACTACATAATTTATTTTATAAAATTTCCATATTTCTGACAAGAAAATCCATAAATTTCATGGTGTTCGCAAAGGGTATTATGATTGCAAATGTTTAAGAACTAGTGATACAAAACAAATAACTTTTTTATAGATGAAAAATTGGAAGTATAGAGCTAAAGTGACTATGGGGGGACCACACAGCTGAATAGTGGGACAACAGCTACTAAAACAGGTCTTTAGCTCATCTCAATATCCTTTCCACATCATAAAGCCACATGTAATACCTGACACCACGAGTGTGCAAAATTAAAACTGGTATCCGCAGAGGATGGCACCTAGATATGAGAAAGTGAGAAGACATAGTGGTGTTCAGCATTCTGGTTTAGACTCTTTGGAGTCCCTGCCTCCTTCACTTTTCAAGACTAAGAAAAACTGTGTCTTATTTTATATAGTTCAGTTTGTAGAGAGAAAAAAAATCTTCTGCTATGTAAATTATGGTACAAGGCTAACTGTAGCGACTTACTAAGAAAACTCCATGACTTAGAACCTGCTAACCTCAGTAAACAAACCCTCTGTGAGCTTTAATTAATGTTCACAGTACATCTACTTAATTCTTCTAATGCATAAGTCTATTTTTTTCCCTTTAAAACTCCTCTAATCCTTTACTAGCTTTATGTTCAGTAATTTACCATCAGGTTTCTTATTTTATTTTACCATTATAATGCAATGTTAATTGATGTTTTATTTTCTGTTTTTTTGAGAGTAGAGAGATGAAAAACACAATTAAAATACATTTATCAAGGTTTTCAGGCTAACACAGGTGTGGGTTTTAAAGAAATAACTTATAGGAGAGATGACATTTAGTATAATCAGTTCAGTGGTGTCTATTTCATTATTTACATATTGCAGAGAAATTGGCAGGGCATACTGAACAATGCTTCAACTTGCCTACAGTAAGAAGAACTCTTAACTGATTATTGAAAGCCAGAACTTCACACAAAATTGCCGTTTCAGTCACGGTGGCATCCCAACGCTGATGAGATGAACTTTGCAATGTCCTTTCAAAGGGAGTTGGGTATGATACACCCAAAAAAGCACAATTATCCATCTTACCACTACCATAACCACCACCACTATATTACCAAAGCAACAACATAAGTCATAGCATCTTGACCATTAACTGAGCTTTTACTACGAGCAAGTCTGTTAAATGTATTGCTTATCAGGCATGTCCAAGCTTTTGGCTTCCCTGGGCCACACTGGAAAGAGAAGAATTGTCTTAGGCTGTACACACAATACACTAACAATAGCTGATGAGCTAAAAATAAATAAATCGCAAAAACATTGCATAATGTTTTTTAAAAGTTTATGAATTTGTGTTGGGCTGCATTCAGAGCTGTCCTGGGCTGCAGGCTGGACGAGCTTGGCTTACATTATTTTACATAATATTCATGACATTGCTGCTATGTAGATGTTATTATCACTCCTGTTAATATCTATGTAATTCCAATATCTTTTGATAGATATTTTCATAGATAAGGAAACTTACATTTAAGGAGGTTAAATGACTTGCTCCTTCTTTCATACCTTGCAAAGAACCAAATTTGTATTTGATTCCAAATTACATTGATTCCAAAATAGTTCTATTAATCAGCAAGTTATTTTGTTTCCTATGTTGCTTACAGCAATAATGCATAGGTTGATAGATATATTTTCCATGCTTACAAAAAGTTAAGATGGGAGGAAGAGAAGAAGGGAGGGACGATGAGGGAAGGAAGGAAGGGAGAGGGAGAGAGGGAAGGATTGAGGGAGGAAGGGAGGAAAGAGGAAAGAAGGGTGGGAGAGAGGAAGGAAGGGAGGAAGGAAGGAAAGAAGTTGGTTGGTTATTATGTGGAAAAAAAAAGAAAGTGGAAAATCTATGGTCTAAGGGGAAAAAATGAAAATAAAGTTAACAGCAAAATAAGAGTAGACTTGTTGCAATGGCACTTTGAGCAAAAGAAGGCAAAATGTACCTGCCAATGATACTAGCAAGTGAGTTATCTTTAGGGGAAACAGGAATTTAACATGTTGGTTCATTTTCCTTAGGGGAGACCATTCAGATACAATCCATTGAGCTCTGGCATTAAGTTAGCATGAACAGAGTCTGGACCATTTAACCTAACATGTTGAGAAAGTCAATTTAGTCATCACGCTTGTTGCAAATGGAGGCGTTTTTGGTACAACCTATGGTAAGTAGAAAAAAATAATTATTGTATAATTCTACCTTGAATACATGCATAAATTTCTTTCTATATCCAAATCTAAAAGAAAATAAAAGCTGCTGCTACACAGAAGCTTTTGACAACCCATAACTTTCATGATAAAGGAGGAAATACATAGAAGCTGTGCATTCAAAGCACACACAAAATTAAACACTATCTGAAGACCCTACAAAGATGAAACATTTACATTTTTTATAAGGGAATTTATTTTAAGATTTATTTTATTGTCTTGAGAGAAGGTGAGAGAGGGAGAAAAAGAAAGAGAGAGAGAAAGGGGGAGGGCCTGGAGCAGTCTCCAGGTACATCATTAGTTATGACATGGTTTCATTCTACACAGGAGGATGTGGGGCCATGGATGGGGACTGAATTGGGGGCCTCCCGCCGTTCCAGGAGTTCAGTCGTGTCTCAGTTCAGCACACGGGTTTGCACAGGCCAGAGCCAGCACTTGATCCCGAGACCTCATACTTGCAAGGCAAGTGCCCAACCTGTTGATCTATCCTGGCATCCCTCCACATATTAACATTTTTAAAAGTCTTAACACATCAGCACTGCAGCTACACAAATGGTCGAAGAGCAAGAAAGTGAACACATAATGTAATACATAAACGATGTAATGTAGAATTGTACACCTATGTAATTTTTACCAACCAATGTTACCCCAATAAATTTAACAATAAAAAAAAGGAAATTGTTCCACACTATTTGAATAATTTCATAGATTCACTGGGTGCTCTATTGCTAGCCAAAGTGCTAAAAACTTGTTTGCCATTACAGATGGTTGAGAATTTCTAGTTTACATAGAATCAACATCCTACAAAGTCCTGAAAAAACATACATTTGTAGATAATAACCCAAACACTAGAACATACATTATTCATTAGTTGCATCATTACAAATATAATATGACCCATTCTCCATATTTCCCTGAATGTAAGTCCACGTAAATCATGTTGATACATACAGTTTTATTTGCCTTTTCAATTCAGATTAGATCCATTTTGTTGTGAGCATGTTAGCTCACCTCATGTGAGAGTATTGTAAATGTTACAAGTGACAAATGTTGAAAATAAAACAGACGTGCATTATTTTTCTATATTGATCAATAGCTATTGTAGCAGAAAATATTTAGATTCCCCTCATCCATGTTTCTGCCTTGGCTCACAGTGAACCAATATCCATGAATACTTCTCACTTCTGGAGAACATCAAAAGGAAATTTCTATATTTGTCTCTAATTCCTCTTTTATTTTTAAAAATAGCACCAGAGAAAGGAGGGTAGAACCCTCCATGTGACACTTGAATAAAGCTGATTTACAGATCTCTTCATTGTATTTCATGGGCATCATATTTTAGTCAGGATATTGGTGGAGAAGAGAGTGAATAGCTCATAAAAATCAGGCATCAAATTCTGCTAACCAATAACTCAATATATTTTGAAGTGCTGCCAAGTCTTTGCTATTAGAAAGGAATTACCCCAAATTACTTTCAGGCTTGAATCTTTTTGCTCCTGGTTGCAACAATAGCTGTAAACTGTGAAAGTTGCTCATCATCCCATGTCAACATCCTTTTCATAATTAAGAGTTAGCCAAATGTCATTTCTGCTGAGAAATGGTTTTTACACCCGAAGTCTAAATCTAGCGTCCTCTATTCTGTGATACTTTAACCATTTTAACCCTTTTGTAGCACTTAGCACTGACAGCCAAGATTATTATTAAAATTATCTGAGTGAGTGCCTTGCTCAGTGACTACAGTGTGAATGCCTAGTAAGTGTAGGTTGTTATTGAGTTGTGTAAGCTCTGAGTCCTTACACATCACACTATATGTGAAGGTATGGAGAAATCTAAATCTGTAAGACTATACATGTAAGACAGTGTCCAACACCTGTAAGTCAAGTTCTTCTATTGAAGAGATTCACTAGTATAGCCACTTAAGACATCCCCAACAACATGTGTACATAAGCATATGTGTGGCTGCATCACACACACACCCTATTCTAGGCATCTTCCCTTATCTTTTTACAATTGTTACTAGTAACTCAACTTCCATTTCTTAAGCAAAATGTAGCCTGTTTAAGGAAAGAAAATTGCAAAGGTCAAGGACCATTTTTGTAATACGAGTACATAGTATCACAACCTATAATGGTATAGAAAACAATTTGTGTTGCTGGTTAACAGTGCTGGCATATCATAAAAGCATAAAGAAAGTTTGCTGAGCTGAGATGATCTGAACTTGGGAGTTGTTGACTACATTTGTTTTTCTTGCAAACGGGGATGCATTTAGATTACCTAGGTTGTCTTCACTTCAATTACTCTTGAATGCCTGATTCTGGCCCTACGTGCTTATGGTGATCTAAGTGCCAA